>VMDR010002735.1:0-84561 GCA_007922815.1 Macrotus californicus
AGCATATTTTTTCCATTCCTCTCTCCATGAAGGTTTTCAATCCATTTGTATGTAATGCAAGCTTTCATCTACATAATTAGGATCCCAGAAACTTGCAACAGTTGGCCATGACATCTGTATGTATGCAATTTTGTCACTGAAACATTGTGATATGACATGCTAATTAAAAGCTTCGGTAATAGAATAAGAAAGATTCCAAGGGAAGCAGCTTTGACACAAGATTAAAATGTTGTGTTAATCACAAGCAACCAAATAAATTGGGACTTAGATTAAGACTTTGATTAGCTATGATACAGTCTATCCTAAGAAGAAGGGAAACCATCTCTATTGTGCCCATGCCTATTCCCAATAGGGAATAATTCTGTCTCCTCTATGCGAATGTGCTTCCTTTTAAAGAATTTATTTTTCTACTATTAAAACATTATACACAATCAATGAATAAAGCATAGGAAAATGGAAAGATTATCTAGGGTTTCACCTCCCTCACACCGCTACTTAAATGTTGGCACACTTTTACTTGGCTGCAATTATGCTCTGCATATAAATGCTGCATGCTTCATTTTAAATCCTGAACATCACATTGTCTGTATTTTCTTTGTGTATGGAGCCATAACTTTAAGGGTTTTCATAATTATCTTCTGAGTGGATACTCTATAGTTTTATCTACATATGCCTAGGTCCCTAAACAACTAAGATGTTTCCTACTTTTCTATTCTAATAAATAATAATTCAGGATTTATCTTCGTGTCTAAACATTTCTTCATTTTAGGATTATCTCTTTGGAATAGCATCCCTCAAGTGAAATCACTACTCAAAAAATGTATTCCTGCAATAAACTCACCCACAACACATTGTTAATTGGTTTGCCGAATTGCAAAAACCAAGTTTCGAAAACATAAAGTCATTGTCCCTCAAGGGGATGGTGAGTTTTTCCGGTGCTTTAACTAGAGTTTCTCAATTTCCCTTATGTGACGTTCCCTTCCTCGCTTTGGCGTGTATTTCTGCCCTGAACCTAAGTCCTTGAGTTAATCCATTGGAAGGCTCTGGTTGTGACTGCTGGCTCTTTCCACCTAGGTGAGTTCTCTCTGTGACCTCCGTTTTCCACCTTTCTCCTGGTGCAAGTAGATACTGTGCTTATTTTCCCAAGTCTCTACTACCTACGTATTCCCTATGTTAACCCTTTGAAGGAAGTGGCCCTCCCACAGCTGCAGAGGTCATCTCTGATTTTAGCCTAATTAACCTTTCACTTGCCCGCCACCCCATTGAAACTGCTCTGGCCATGCCACCGATGACCTCCGTTTTGTTAAATCCAGTAATCAATTCCCAGCCCTTGCCGTACTTAACCTCTTGACACCATTTAACACAGTTCATTACTCCTTCCTCTGGGAGGCACTTTCTTCACTTCGTTTTCAGGGTCTACTCAAGTCGGCGTCTAATCAGGAAAACAGAAACTATTCTTACTGTTTGACTAGAGGGAATTTAATGCAGGGCCTTGGATGACACAGGAGGCAAAAGAGATGAAAACTGAAATTAAGAGAGAGTGAGGAAGCCAGAGATGGGCAACAGCAGAAGCCTGGTACTAACCTAGGCTGGGGGAACAAGGAGGAGAGGTGGTGGCCATGCACCTGGGGGTTCCCAGGTAAAGCTAGAACTAAGGAGAATTGGCTCTGGCAAAAGCCAGAGCCAGGGAAGAGATATAGCTGCAACCAGAGACACCCCCCAAGAGAAGGAGAGAATGCCCCTAGTTTCTTTTTTTCTCCCTCCTTCCCAATTTCCATCAGTACCTTTCGTAAATAATCCCAATGGAAAGCAAGTAACATCAGGATCTTGGAAAAGCAGCCTGCAGTGGTCCATCCTACTTCCTACTGCAGTCCAGATCCGTGTGTGGGAAGGCTGAGGGATCGCTTCAGGGTCTCCAGGACCAAGTCTTGGCATAAGGGATTGCCCTATCCCCCACTGTGCTGGGCACTCCTTCCTTGTCTTTCTACTGGCTCCTCCTTTTCTCCATGTCCTCTTAGTGTTGAGGTGCTCCAAAGCTCAGTCCTTATTCCATCTTCTTGTCTAGTTATCTATGAATGCTTAACAATCTCCCCCCCCAACCCTAAATTGTTTAGAACAACCCTTTATTGTCACCTCTCATGAATGTGTAGGTTAACTGGGCTCAGCTGGGCAGTTCTCTTTTGGGATCTGTCATGAAGCTTTCTGGTGAATGTTGTGACATGTTCATCAGATCCCCCTTCAGGAATGAAGGACATATTACATCAGTTGCTGGGAGTGTGGTTGACACTCTCCTCTGAGGCCAGACTCCTTCAGGAAATGCCTTTGAGGGTCACCTCACCCAAGGTCTCACGCCCTTGCCAAGGTGGCCTGTATCCAATGACTGATTGATACTGGGACATAAAGCCCAACACCTTCATCGCAACGTGAAACACATATGAGGGGTCATCCCATCCTCAGGGCTTTCCAAAGGGATCGGTTGAGGCTTCTGATGAGGTAGTTTAGCAGCTTGACTCCTCCTGTTGTTAGCCCTACTTCCTACCCTTCCTTCCCTCCCACAGGAGTTCACCCCCCAAAGCAATTCCTAGGAAGGCAGAGCAGAGTGACAGAAAGATGGTCCTTGATGACATGGCTGAGTTGGCTGAGTCAAACCAAGTCGGACTTCTTCGCCAACTCTGAACTCGTTAATTATACAAGGCAATATATCTGTTATGAGTTAAGCCAGTTTAAGTTGCATTTTTATTACCTACAATATAGAACACTCGCTGAGACACCCTTACAGCAAGATTTCAGTTCTATGGTATACAGGTACCACTGGGGTTATCGAGGATGGTCTAATCAAAAGTCTCACATTTATTTTCTAAGTTCTCCATCATTTTCTATGTTGTCATAAACTACTTCAAACATACCCCCTCCAACAAGTTTTCTTGGCTTATGAATACTTTTGCAAAGAAATCTTTTTAACTATTTACTATTAATCAAATAATATCCATTCCTATGTCCTCATGACTGATCCAAGCAAATAGCCTTAGCTATGTCCACTGCTGAGGTCTAATTGTTTGAATCTATTTCTGCTCCAACTGGGCCAAGTCTCAGTGAATGGTGTGACCCCTTATTACTTTTCTGAACTTACTTCCTATAATTCTATGCTCTACTCACTCTGTTCTATCTGTGCTGGCATTCTTCCTGATTTTCCAAAGCATCAAACACTTCTATCTCAAGGCCTTTGAACTTGATGTTTCCTCAGCCTGAAACATTCTTTTTCTAGTTGTATTCATGGTTTCTTTCATCCTCTTCAAGCCTTTTTAAATGTCACTGTGATGGTTAATTTCATGCGTTAACCTGATGGGCTAAGGGATGCCTAGATAGCTGTTAAAACATTATTTCTGAGCGTATCTGTGAGCATATCTCTTAAGAGGTTAGCATTTGAATCAGCAGACAGAATAAATGTGAGTGGGTACCATCTAAACCGTTGAGGTCCTACAAAGAACAAAAAGTTGGAGGAATGGTGAATTTGCTCTCTGCTTGAGCAGGGACATGCATCTCCTCATGCCCTCAGACATCAGTACTCCTGGTTCTCAGGCCTTTACACTCAGACCCTTAAGGCTGTATGGAGACACCTGAGGACAAGCTTGCACCATACCTTAACTTTTATATACTTGATGAATCAGGGATCTGTGTAAAATTTTATTTACTACTGCTCCTTCAAAAATGATGGAAATATAATGACATTGGTAAGTCATAAATATAGCGAGTCATGTATTTATTAGTATATCTTCTAGGTACTGTGTATGTATTGTAACAAATTAATCAATGAAGATTTGATCCCAGTCTCACAAAGCTATCCATCTCATGGGTGAGACATAAATTAAAGGAGCAAACACACAATAAAAAACTACAAGTGTTAAGTAGTGCTGAAGATAAGACTTCTTGTTGTTGTGAGCTAATTAGCAAATTTATGATGGAATATTTTGGGGGGCATCACCGAATGTAGAAAAAAATGGTGACTGAACTTGAATATCTTCTACAGAAAGACTCAAAAATCACTTTTTTTTGTTGCAAAAACTTGTTCGAATACATTTCAACATTGACTCTAAAATAGCTAATTTTTTTTTAAAGCCAAGTCCTGCTGTGCAGAGCAATGGAAATAGTAAGACAATGGAAATAGTAAGTGGAAATGAAAGGCCTTTTCTTTTTTTCCTAAGTCTGGGAAGAGCTTTGAATGGAATTATTGGCTTGTGGAGAACTGACTGTAATACGGGCTTTAGTTGCTTAATTCCTTTAGGAAATGTCATTGCCTTTAGGTATTCTGTGGTGAGGCCAGAGTCTTTTCCATGGTTTCATCTCTGAACAATGAGAGAGACTAAAAGTTTGGGATACTGGAAGCACGGAGCAAGTACCACCTTGGACTAGTTGGGATTAATGCTGAGTCCATCCTTATCTTTTTAAAAAGCTTCTTACTAAAGTACAACAGGGCACAAGTTATAAGTGTGTAATTCACAGAATTATGTCAGAGTAAATACACCTGTGTGACCACTTCCCAGGGAAAGAATTAGAACAGCACTAAAAATTTCGATCCTGCCTCTGCCCAGTCACTATCCCTGCCTCTCCAAGGTCATTACTACCTGGACATGTAACAATATACAGCCATCCCACTGTATGGTATTCAACATTGTATATTAATGATATATTCATAACTCTGCATATTCATTGTATATTAATAAACCATATAGTATCTAATCCTTTGTTGGCTTTTTTTCTCTCAACATTATTTTTGTGAGATTTGCTCACATTTTTGTATGTAGTGGTTCACTTTCTATTATTGTTGCTCCATAGTACTCCATGGTATAAATTTATTTTTTTATCCATTCTACTCCTAATGGACGTTGGGGCTCAATCCAGTTTGGGGATATCAAGAAAATGCTGGGAAAACATCGTTCTAAAGAATCTTTAGCCCTGACTAGTGTAGTTCAATGGATTGAGCATGGTCTGCGAACCAGAGGGTCGCCAGTACGATTCCCAGTCAAGGCACATGCCTGGGTTGCGGGCCAGGTCCCCAGTGGGGGCCAAGTGAGAGGCAACCACACAATGATGTTTCTCTCCATCTCTTTCTCCCTCCCTTCCCCTCTCTCTAAAAATAAATAAATAAATAAATCTTTAAAAAAAAAAAAGAATCTTTAGTGAGCAACTACTGTATTTCTACTGACTATACATCTAGGAGTGGAATTGCTGGGCCTGGAGTTTGTGCTTTCCAATATTAACATTACGCAGCTTTCCAAAGCAGGTACACCCATTTGTATTCCTGCTGGCAATATATAGGAATTCCAGTTCAAATTCAAGAATGGGCAATCTTTTCACTTTTAGCCATTTTGGCAGAAAATAATCTGATTTTAATAATGTTTCTTCAGGCAACCATCTTTTGCTTTGACAGCTAGTTTTACACCCACTTACACGAGTTGTGCATGAATGTCCTAAATCATCAGATGAAACTACATGCCCTACAGGCTTTAGTCTTCACTGATTCGCGACTTCACTGCATTATCTTCCACATGCAACACACAGTAATAGTAATAATAACCACAGATAACGTCTGTGGAAAGCTTGCTGTGTGTCAAACCCTATTTGTTCCTCTTAACATTATTGAACTAATTTATTCCTTGTAACATCACTGGGAACTAGGTTCTACATTATCTTCTTTTTACAGGGTCCAGATACGTAAATGAACTTGTCACAAGTATGGAACTGGTAACACTTGGGTTAGGTCATAAGCAGTTGAAGTTCAGAGTCAGGAACAAAGAATACTTGGCATCACCACATGTTCACGTGCAGTAGAAAATCCAGCTCCCTCCCATTACCCACCCCCAAATCCTTGCAGGCTTACGTTTTTTCCCCTCTTCATTTCTTCGATTGTTTTTGTTTCTCTTTTTCAGATGGCTGGCTTTTGATGAGTGGATACTGTCACTCTTCATTTTCTATCTGGCCTATTCCCCTGTAGGCTGGATGTGACCGGCAGCCTGTCTTCCTTGATTTCCGTAAGTGTCCCAGTACGAAGAAATGCACTACATTAGTTGAAGAGAGTCATGTCACATCATAACAAAGTTCCCGCATAAAATTTAATGTACGGTTTTCATGCACCTAAAATCCTACTGCCAGCCAGACCACCGAGCATTTGTCACTGGCTGATGTCTCTGAGGGTGTTCACACAGATGCCATTTTATTGTCCCTCTTCATCCTCCCTTCAGTATTTTCCTTTTACCTCTCCAAACTTTTTTTTTTTAATTTTATTTATTTAGGTTTTAGAGAGATGGGAAGGGAGGGAGACAGAGAGAGAGAGAGAAACATCAATGTGTGTTGCCTCTTGTGCACCCCCCCAAACTGGGGACCTGTCCTGCAACCCAGGCATGTGCCCTGACTGGGAATCAAACCTGTGACTTTTGGGTTTACAGACTGGCATTCGATCCATTGAGCCACTCCAGCCAGGGCTTCAAACTCTTTATTCAACACCAATGTCAGCATTTTAGAGTGTCTTTGCTGCTCTTGATGTACTCTAGAAAACTCTTTAAAATCTTGTTTGGTTGTATTGAACTATGTCCTTCTTTTGATCTAATTTCTTGGCCTTTCACTTATTCTCTTGGGGTCTCTGTTTTCTGAGCTATCGTGGATGATCATGGTGTTTTGCTGACATTGTAGCCTCTTCATCAACCTGACCAAGTTTTTAGCCATGGCCTCTTCATATCTGTCTCTTTTTCAGTAGCAGAAAATTTGTATTTGTTAGGTGAAAACAGGTGCTGTAGCAAACAAACCTCAGAATGCATAATAGCACAAATACAAGAGACTTTTTGTTTTTGCCCACACAAAACCCATAATAGATGTTCCTGATTGGTGAGCTACTCTCCTTCATTGGGCGATACAGGTGTGTAGGTCCCTCCATTCATGGCTCTGCTACCTTCAACACATAGCTGCTCAGATTGCTACTCTGCTGAGCATCAAGTCAGGGGAAGGACAAAGAGTGAGTAGGATGGGGGCTGGAGTTTTACAAGCCTACCACATCTAGCCACAAGCAGCCTGGGAAACGCCTCCGGGCTGTAGGCTCAGGAAGAAGAGGACATGGGTCTGGTGAATGCCTGGTCATTTCTGCCCCAGAGCCATAGGGAACTCTATTCTCCCCTGGAAACAAAGCTAGTTTCCATCATTTCGACATGTCAGTAAACACGTTTGATGAAACACAGAACAGGAATGTGCCTATGAAGTAGGCTCTGGGCGGCTTCACAAGCAATGGGACTGGGACAGGGGGACAAGCAAGAGGCCGAGGTCCATAGGGACCTGAAAGAGGAAAAGGGGGACAAAGAAAAGCAGTCTACTTGTGTCACTGGTCAGGGTATTATTTTGCATTAATTATGTCTATTATTTATAAACCCTTCACATTCAATGCACAAAACAAACAATCGATACTTTGCCATTGTTTCCTGGGAGAGATGAGTGGGAAGGATGTGAGTTCACAGGTGGGGAGAATGGGATTTCAGAAAGCCTGAGGTCATGCAGTAAGGAATTCAGGGCCATAACATGAACTTTCTTGTTCAGGTGATGTCACGGCCAAACACCGAGTCTGGGTTTGCGGGGGTGGGGTTATGCTTGATGCTCCCACCCACCCCCTTTCCTCTCTATTGCTTAGGCCCACCTCCATGCTCTGCTGGGAAAGCCGGCTGGATTGGCCCCCAAAAGGTTCATGAGACAGAATTGACATTTTTCTGTTATTTTCCCATACTATTTCTATTTGGAGCGTGCTGGAAAACTAGCAAATTTTGTGCCAATTAAATTACTCTGTCTTTTCCCATTTCCGTTTTTACTCTCAGGTCATGAGTTCTTTGGTTTATGAACATATAGCCACAGGCATCCACTCATCTTCAGACTAGAGGCAGGGGCAACAAGCAGAAGCAAGTGGGGAATGCCATGTTTGCTTTTTTAATTCACAGGACTTCTATTAATAGACTCTGGAATTGGCCCCTCGCTTAATTTGTTGACTGTTTATAAAAGTAGGGAAAACAAAGGGATAGTTTGAAGATTTTAAAGTACCCACTGGTAAGAACAGCTCTTACTGATGCATATTCATCTAATGTAGTCAGGCCTTCCTTTACCTATGTGCACTCACATGTGGGAAATATCTCCCCATATCAAATGGAAAATGGAGAAATCGGTGAGTGGTATCTTTGTGATGAAGAGAGATCAGCCATCTTGGAATTAAAAAAGTATTAGCAATAGGCTTATATTTTATATTTTTATTTCAAAGGCCACCAGCTAAGAAGCTAAATATTGGTTAAAAGGGGAAAGTTTGAAGTCAGTGCCACAGTTGGAACCACGGCTCTGGCACTTTACAGTGGAGTGATATTGAGCAAGTTATTTGACCTCTCTGTGCTTCACATTTTCCCATCTGTAAAATGGGAATAATAATAATTGTCACTGTTGGCGGCGGCGGCGGCATCATCATCATCATCATCATCTCTCAGGCTATTTAGATAATTATGAGCTACTAAAGATAAAATGCTTAGCACAGGAGCCTGGCACAAATTACCTATTCTATAAGGAGAAAAGTGATACCCTCACTAATCGATTCTAGTCTTTCATAATTCATCATCCCTCACTCCCCAATACCCCCACATACATGTAACAAACACACAGCAGCCTATAATACAGGTATATTGGTGTTTGGTGTATATCCTACCAAGCTGTTATGTCTGTACACATAAACACATGCATGTGTATATCCATATACTATTCATGTGCTTTTTATTTAATAAAAATTAAAATGAGCCCTGGCTGGTGTAGCTCAGTGGATTGAGTGGGGGCCTCCGAACCAAAGGGTCACTGGTTCAATTCCCAGTCGGGGCACATGCCTGGGTTGCAGGCCAGGTTCCCAGTTGGGGGCACATGAGGGGCAACCACACATGGATGTTTCTCTCCTTCTCTTTCTCCTTCCCTTCCCTTCTCTCTAAAAAATAAATAAAATCTTTAAAAAAAAATTAAAATGAGACCTGATTAGCAATTCTATTCGGTAACTTGTTTTTCTCCCCTAACTTCATGATTTTTGGCCTTTATTCTATTATAAAGATGTATTTTTAAATTTTTCTTAAGGTTCTAGTGTATGAGTGTGCCATTTACTTAACCAGTCTTTTATTGAAGGTCATTGGGTTAGTTTTAAATGTTCATTTTACCACATAAAATAGTGACAGTCCCAACAGGATTACATACACTTTTGGTCTATTCAAGAAAATGTAACGAAGCAGAAGTCATAGGTTCCAATCATTGTAAAGCTCATTTGTTGTTATTTTAAGGGTGTGGACACACACTCAACGACTATAGGACTTTTTCAAGGTCACATGCCTAACAAGTACTGAAATGAGGCTCAGACCCAAGTCCCCCCTACCTTTCAGTACAATAAGTATCTGTGGTAGAGGTTGGGCTATTGGGGAAGGTACTGGGCTTGGAAGCATTCAGTTTTGATCTCAAAAACTAGGAGTCAGAGACGACATGTGATGCACTGAGGATCACACAGCTAGCTAGCGAGAGAGAACAAATTCTCTCCTTCAACAAACTCTAGTCAGGCTCCCCTGAGCCCTCTTCTTGAGTAGAACTCAACCTTGGTCTTTAAAGAATTTTCAAAAACACTAACATAGTTTCTAACAGCTCAAGGCTGCATTCCTAGGATGACCCTGGCCCCACTTGAAGTGCCTGCCTTAGAAAACTCAAGGTTTCCATTTTTTCACTTGCCTGACTCTACTGAGCCCCTGATCAAACCCTCCCTTATTGTTTTTTAAACACTCAGTCACATCTGCACAAATTGAAGCTGAGTTCAGCTCATGCTGGACTCTATTCCTATTGCCATGATTAAAATCTGTACTTAACACTAAAACTACTGTCTGGCTTTATCTTTGACATGTAACAGGGCTGTTCTAGAACCCACATTGCCCTTTCTAATCTTGAGCTCTTCAGGGAAACCTGAGATTTTATCTTTTGAGGGATGAAAAGCCATCCAGAACACTCCTGTAATGCTGACTGAGTCCAACAACTCGGGTTGCTGGGAAGCGCTTCCCTGTTTTCTCTTCTTTTCCTTTCTGGAAAGTGAAAGCTTAGCCCTGTGACTGATAGTTTCTATCCCTCTTGGCAGCAAAAAGAGAAAAGGTCATGGGCAGTTTTTACTGTGTTTGCTGTGACACCTGTCTAAATATATCCCCCATGCTTTGCCAGGTTCCCTGGCTTTTCCACATTAGCTCAGTCTTTTAGGTACTGGAGGCTCTTTATCATAGGCACTCATTAGGCCTTTTAAAAAACATTCAGATATACATTAGTTTTTGGCAGCAGGGTGAGAAAGAAGTGGGACAGAGGATAATTACTTTTTCTGGAGGAGAAGGAAAAAACTGAATTTTTCAATATCATAAGAAGGAACATCATGGACAGCCAAGGTCATGGATTAGTTGCCTAAGTAAAGGAATTGTCAAATGGCTTTATGTATATCAACCTTTCTGAGAGATAATTCATATACCATATAAATTACCCATTTAAAGTATACAACTCAATGGATTTTGAATTGTTTTGAACACAATGAATTTGATGCCATTTTCATCATGCCAAAAAGACCTTTTTATCCATTAGCATTTACTCCCCATCATCCCCAACCAACCCCTTCCAGCCTTAGGCAACTACTGATCTACTCTCTGTCTCTACACTTTTGCAGCAAAGGAGGTTTGCTTGTTTTATCATGTCTAGTGTACCTACAGTTCAACAACATTAAGCACATCACATCACTGGGCAACCATCATGGCCACCCATCTCCAACACTTTATTCATCCTCCAGGACTGACACTGTCTCCATTAAACAATGACTCCCTACTCCACCTACCCCTCCTGCCCCTGGCAACTACCATTCCACTGTTTGTGTCTATGAATTTGACTACGCTAGTACCTAATGTGTATGATGGACCATCATATATGATCATAGAAGTGGGGTCATGCAGTATTTGTTCTTTCGTAACTCACTTTTTTCCCTTAGCATAATATCTTCAAGTTTTTTTTTTATGTTGTGGCATGTACCAGAATCTCTCTCCTTTTAAGGTTAGAGAATATTCCATTGTATGGAAAAGCCACATTTTGTTTATTTTTTCATCTGCCAACACACACTTGGGTTGCTTCCATCTTTTGGCTTTTGTGAACAATGCTGCTGTGAACACAGGTGTGCAAATATCTGTTTGAGGTGCTCTTTCCATCCTTTTGGACAGATTACCGAAAGTGGAACGGTTGGATTATATGGGAATTTGATATTTAGTTTTCTAAGGATCTGCTGTACTTTTTTTCCCACAGAGGCAATTCCTCTACATCCTTATGGACATTTATGTTCTATTGTTTGAGAATAGCCATCCTAATGAGTGGGAGGTGGCATCTCATTATGGCTTTGATTTGCATTTCGCTAATGACTAGTGATGTTACTCTTCTTTGCGTTGACTGGCAATTTCTGTATCTTCTTTGAAGAAATGGCTATTGAAGTCCTTTGCCTGTTTTTTTGAATTGCATTGTTTGGTTTTCTTGTTGAGCTATAGGAGTTCCTTACATATTCTGGACATTAACACCTTATCAGATATGTGACTTGAAAATATCTTCTCCCAATCCACGGGCTGTCTTTTCACTCTGCTGATAAAGTCCTTTGGCGCACAAATGTTTTATATTTTGATGCAATCCAAGTCATCTATTTTTTTCTTTTATTTTGGGTTCCTTTAAATCAGGGCCTGTGACAAGATCTTGTTTACAGATAGTTCCTTTTGGAGGTGATCACAGGAAGCAGGAGTGAGGGAAAGGGGAGACTGATGCAGGGAAGGACAAAAATCCAGTAGAAAGATATATAATAGATGTTGCTGTCATAAGGGACAGAGGCTCAGTTCTGCCAGGACATCTGAAAACTATCTAGATGGTCTCTCGAAATGGCCCATCTAAAGAACAAGAGAATGAAGCCCTTTCCCTGAGGTTCTGTCTCCACTGGTTGAGGGTTACCCTGGAAGGTGATAGGTCTCTGGCAACTCCCTAGGGTGCACGTGTCGGGGGAGTGGCCTGCTGGGCTTTGAAGAAGGTTTCCATGTGTGGTACCCACCTGGAGACTCTGACCATCATGCTTCAGCTCACACAGACTGTTCTCAACAGCCCGCACATCAGACGTGGGCCAAGCAATGGGATGTAGGCTCCTGAAAGTGTCTGCTATGTTTAGTTACCGGGAAATAAACATCGTTTGCTTTAACACTGAGCAGAGGGTGTACCATAGGATCCAGTCTGTGTCTGCAGGGGAGAAATGCAAAACATATTCTTCTGTGGAGGAGTTCAATGTATAAGGGTGTGTGTGATAAGCTATAAAAGTGAACCAAACAAACCCCAAGAAGCTACAGTAATAGAGAAGCTGCAGCAGTTGTACAAATCACTGCTCTAAGAGAAAAGAACTGACCAATGATACATAGAAGAGATGGGAGGAAGAGAAGGTTACTTCGGATGGGCAATAAAGGCCTTATGAGAAATGTCACATATAAACTGGGTCTTACAAGCGAGGTTTATTTATTTATTCATTCAAGAAATATTTACTGATGGCCTGTTACATGCCAGGCATTTTATGGGGTGCCGGGGATTCTGTGGTGAGGAGGCAGAAATGGCCCCTGCACTATCTGCACTCTCGGGGAGAGACCAGGGCGATGGTTTATCAGTTAATTTATCAAGTGAATAAACAAGATAACATCAGATAGTGTTTAAGTGCTGTCAACAAAACCAAGTGGGACAATTTGATAAGTGTGGAGGCAGGAAGAGAATGGTCAAGAAACTCTCTAAGGAGAGTTTAAGCTGAGGCCTGACTGAGGAGGAGAAAGCCTCAACCCTGTGACCATCAGAGGAAGCCGTTCCAGAATCAGAGAAAATGCAAAGGCCAGGCTTGGCATGTGTAAGGAATGGAAATGAGGCCGGTGATTCTGGAGAGTCAGAGCCAGAGCACGGAAGAGGGTATGAAGTTGGGTAGACGGGCATGGGCCAGGCCACACAGGACCCCGCAGGCACGGTGAGACCTTTGAACCTTGTCTGAGTACCAGGAGTGTCACTGAAGGGCTGTGAGCAGGAAAGTGAACTAATAGGATTTAATTTTGTAAAAAATCGTTCTGACTGCCGTGTCAAAAATAGACCAGGCAGGGCAGGAGTAGAAACACCAAACCAGTTCAGAGGCTCTTGAAGACGTCATCTGTGTTGGACTTGAGGACGGCTTGGTTCAGGCTGGTGGCAGTAGAAACAGGACAGAGCAGGTTCGGGATTCAGTGTTGGAGGCAGGCCTGAAGGTTGCTTTGACTGGGCTGAGACGATAGCAGGGGGCCTTGGACCAAAAGGCCAAAATCAGAAGAAGAAGAAGAAAACAAAGTTCTATAAGGAGATGAGGCCTTGCTCTCCCCAAATGGCTTATGGGGGCCACTGACAAAGAATGACGAAGATGTGGCTTTGAAAGAGATCGAGAACTTTAAACACCATGTGAAGGAATCACACTTCATTCTAAGGGCAATGGGGAGTCGCTGAAGGTTTTTTAAACAGAGCAGTGATAGGAACCAAGCTGTAATCTGAGGTCTTGTCACCGTTGGGTCAAATAGCTCATGGATCTCACAATAAGAATGACAATCACAACAACCGTATGCGTGTGAGCGTGCACGGGTGTGCGTGTGTGCGTGTGCACAGTTAAGCAGGGAAAGTGAGAACAATTTGAACAGTAGAGCCAGCGGACTTCTTCTTCAGAGGTTCATTTACTTCTCTGTTTGTGGACATTGCTATGGTGATGCTAGAGAGCTAGCCAAGAGGACAGAGAACAGTTGACTGTCTCTGCACTTAATAATCTGATAGTATGTAAGACATTGAGAAAGAATGCAGTAACTCAGGGCTTTTGCTGAGAGCAGTAAAAGAAACCAGATGAGGCTGAGCTCACATCCTCTCCAGCCACACCAGGGCCTGTCCTCACGGGCAGGGTTTCGGGCCCAGCTGGCCTGGCACTGCCCTGCCTGACTTTTGGAGGACCTCACCCTGCATTTTGCCTCCTCTCTCCCTTTTGCTCCCTCAAACCAGAATATTGCAAGCAGACCACAAAGTGAAATGAAACCCCAAGGAACTAGAAAAGGAATTCTGCCTATAAAAGGGGTTTACCGAGGGAGGCTAGTATCGTTGGTGGAAGGAAGCTACTCCCTCCTGGAGTATTAGCTAGTTTGGCCCTGAGCATGGGTCTTGGAGAAAGCTGTAGATTTTTATTTAGATTTGGATTTTTCCACTTTCTTTCAGGAAGTCAGTGTTGGAAGCTGGTGGTCAAGGTATTTTCCTCCCTAATTCGAAGCACATTCTTTCTGTTATTGTTTGGGATAAAAGCATGAATTTTTCCCTTTTCTCAGTGTCAGAGTAAAGTTGTGTTCTCTAACTGGATTCTTTTTTTTCATAGAAGCTATTCAAAAATTGAAAAGAGACCTTTCATCATCCTGAATTCTAAATCCTGGGCATCCTTGATTTTTTAAATAATGCCTTTATTCATTCCATAACTTTTAAGTACCTTCCATGTGCCAAACACTTAGTAGGTGCTAAGCATACAGTGATGAATATATGGCCTCTCCTCTAACTAACACTGTGATAGTATTTTTTTTAAGAGAGAGGGGAAAGGGAGGAGAAAGAGAGGGAGAAAAACATCAACTGGCTGCCTCTCATGCATGCCCCTACCAGGGGAATCGAACTCACAATCTAGGCATGTGCCCTAACCAGAAATTGAACCAGTAACTTTTTGCTTTGTGGGATGACACCCAGCCAATTGAGCCACACCAGTCTGTGCAGTAACAGTATTTTTTACTCTTGGCTGTGTTCATGCCATTGTGGCAAGTCTGTTATATGCATTGCCCCACTTAAACCTCCCAGCAATCATAAGAAGTATTAGCAGTATCCTAATTGCATAGATAAGGAAGCTGGGGCTTTACTGTCCAGCACGGAAGCCCACTGATAACCAGGGCATTATGCATGGTGTGATCTGAGGAGTGACAGGGAAGGCCACAGGCAATGTGAAAAAGCAGACCAGGCACTTTGTTCCTCAGTGTTAACAGTGAGATGGGAGTTATCAGTCTTTAATACCTCCGACCAAATGCCTCTCTAAAGTCCTTCCCAGCTGTGATATTGTGATTTATAAGAAATATATATATTTGGTCATGCAGATAGCCAGAATATATTTCTCATAAATATTTGGTCTTTCTTCGTTGTTCCTGGGTCACAGCTCCCAACCCTCTTAGAATATCCTGAGCGTTGAGAATGATCATGGTGTCTTTTGTTACATCACTGAGGTATCTTTTGAAAACCCTGAGAAAACACGTTGGAAGAGCTTCCTGATGGGTGAACGTGGAGATTCAGGGGGCGGTGCACACAGAGAGCATGGAAGCTCCGCGCCCTTTCCCCATACTTTGCCCTACGCATCTCTTCCATCAGTCTGTTCCTGAGTTCTATCCTTTTATAATAAATCAGTGATCTAGTGAGTAAATGGCTTTCCTGAATTCTGTGAGCTGCTCCAGCAATTTATCAAACCCGAGGAGGGGGCCATGGGGCCCTCTGATCTGCCCTCAGCCAATCAGTCAGGAGCACAGGTAACAACCTGGGCTGGGTTGAGACTGACATCCAAAGCACGTATGGGGGAGGGGGCTCTTGCAGGACTGAGCTTTAGCCTGCAGGATCTGAAGCTCTCTCTGGATAGGTAGTGCAGAATTGAGTTGTGAGGACACCTAGCTGGTGTCCAGAGCGTTGCCTGATGGTATGGAGCACACCCCTTCCCCGCATTAAAATTGGTGCCAGAACCTCTACAGCAGCATGGTGGGTAGCTGAGCAGCACTCTCGTGGGAATCAAACAGTCTCCCCTCCATTCCCCACCCTGGACACTCTACGCTCATGCTTTGCTTTATAGGCAGTGCCATCTCAACAGCTGCTCGGAGGCTTTGCACTGGCCAAGTCTCACTTCATCAGTTCCCTACTCTTTCTGTGATTGCGTTCACTCAGGATTCATAAGGGCATTTTCCAGTTCTTTGCCAATATTGATTTAACTTTTCACACTATACATCCATTTTCATTTCCCTGCATGTTAGAGGAGTTCAAGAACCGTCCGAAGTCCAGTGTAGAATGAGTTAGCTCAAATCTCATAGCCTTGCCAGCTGTATCTACGGCAGAGCAAGAGCTCCCTGTCTCCTAGTCGATGGCAACCTTACAAAATCACAATATGCACAGCACAAGCTGGAGCCAGATTGAATCAATGTAATGTATGGCCCTTAAAATCTGCAGAAACTATTCTGAGAATCAAAGGCTAATGAATGTATTCAATACCGTCCAGAATATTTTCTAAGATAAATTGAACAAATACATCCACATTGACCATCTCTTCCAGGCGAATTTTCCAATAGGAAAGAGAAGTGCTTAAAATCACAATAATAAGACTTACCCACGAATGGCCTTAAAATGAGTATCTTCAAATATACATGCAAGGCAAGAAGTAGAATGTTCATTTGTAGTAAGAGTGCAAATAAATATATTGATAATTATAAAATGCTCTTTTTAAAATGCCAGATATAAGGGACACTTGGTGTAGTAGAAGCCCTGAGTGGTGTCCCCTGGCTTAATGAAGAGCACAGTGAGGCAAAGTGGTTTCCCGCACCAGTATTAATAAATCTCCCGTCTCTCCTTTAGGAGGGCTTTCCCTGACACTTTAGACTGAACAACGTCCCTTCATATACCCATTCTCTCACCCTAAGTAACCACAGAGGATGGTCTGAAATTAAAACGTTCTAACTAAAAGCAGCTCATGGCGAGTGGTCATGACCTAGGCTAGAATCTTCCCTGACAAAGGTCACTCTTTACCTTAACTGAGCCTGTCTGTTGTCTATTTGCATCTTCAACAACATACCCCTGGAATGTGAAATTTCCTTTTTCAGACATCTCAGAGCACAGGCACCACACATCCCCTCATTGTTGTTGTTAACATGTTAATTGTTGACTGTTAACTACCCTGTGCCCACCTATGTAAAAGAAACGTGTGTCTATCATTTTATTTTTTATCCAATCCCAGAGGTTTCCCTGCTTTGCTTCCTCCAATCTCCTAATCTAGCACCAGTGGATTTCATGAAACCCCCTTACACCTCCTCTTTCGATTGTAACATATAAAATAAGGCGCAAAACTGCCATTTTCTGGAACACTTTCTCAGCTCGTTGAGGTTTTGCTTCCCAGCAATTGCCATCAGTTTGGCTCAAATAAAATCACAAAAATTCTCTACTGGTTTGAATGTTTCTTACATTGACCAGAGATTCTTTGGTGTTATGGCTGAGCAATGTGGGTGGTTTGTTTTCTGTTTCTTCTCTGTGTGTTTGGAAGGAGGGGGGGGGGGGAATTGCCTCTGTTTATAAAACATTATCTCTCTGGCTATAATATCTGTTGTTGTTGTTACAGTGCCCAGAATGTCTCCAACCCTGGGTGTAGATGAGTTATGGCCAACATGAGGCCGGATTAGTCACACTGTGGGGGAGAAGAGTGGGCTTTTGTAGCCTACTCAGGGCTGCCCCCTGGGGGCCAGGAGCATGAGCCCCTTCCAGGCAGGGAGTGGAGTGGCTGATGCATTAGAATACTTGTGGGACCTCCCTTTGTGCTTGGTTAGTACCCCAGAAAACTTTAGGGGTGGCATTCTATTGGGCTCTTTAATGCCAGTTTGTGGTTTCTCTGAGTATTACTCTTTTCCCCCTTAGCTGACCAGATTCAGTGATTACCAAAAGACTGACTTTAAGAAACTAATAGGTGTTTTCTTAAAGAAAACTGAAAAGAACAGCATTGCCCATAACCCCATCTCCAGAGAGAATATTTTCATTAAAATCCTTCATCTTTATTCTCTGTGTGGATATATATGCCTATTAATAAAAAAAATGTATTTTAAAATGGAATTATTCTAAACAAACTGCTTTGTAGCTTACTTTGTAATGCCATATGATGTCTTAATGGCATAGAATTTTCAAATTTCATACAGAACTTTTCTATTTTATACCCCGAGTAATTCCATAGCCAGAAATGCATGCCCTCCATGCAGAGTCAGGGACATGGCCGAATGGTTGTCAGCTATTCCAACTGAAACGTGCCTGCGAGTCACCTGGAGATCTTGTTAAAGTGCAGGTTCTGGTTCAGGGCGTCTGGAGTGTGACTTGAGATTCTGTATTTCCATGGGGCTCTTTTATGCCAATCCATGCGTTTTCTGTGCATTACTTTCCTTGCCCCGTGGCTGGCCCGCTGCACTTCTGACATGCTCCCCGGTGGGCTTGCTGTCTGTGGCCCACACTCTGACAAACACGCAGGTGGAAAGAACTCCAACCCAGGAGTCAAAAACTTGCCTCCAAATGTTGGCTGTGGATTTGGGGGGAAGTTTTTAAACCTCCTTAGTTCTCTTGTACAAAGAAGGAACCACAACAACCTGAAAATGCTTAGCCTACAACACAGATATACAGCTGAATGGACTTATACATGTGTATCCTTACGTGGAAGTGTAGCTGAATAGAGACTGATCGTCACAGAAAAGCCAGCTGAGGGGAAAAACAGAACTCTCTTAGCTCCTATCACCTATTCGCCCTCCCACTTCACCAAAAGAATAAAATCTGCCATCAACACATAAAAGGATGTTTACTAAATGGCTTTTGTGCTTTAAAAAGTCCAAGGTACTGAATTTAGAGAATGTGAAAATACAAGACAATGGGTCCAAAATGGAGTCACTTATGCTAAGCCCTGCATCACCAAATGAAGACTTAATTACAGTTTCAGCCCATCAGAAGTGAAATCTTACACCAGCCCATCAGGAACCACCTGATCAGCACTAGTTAGGTAACCCGCCTGAGAGACCACTGCCGTCCCCTGAAGGACAGGAACCTTGCAATAACCAGCCTTCCTTTTGTCTAGTGTAACTCCTTGTCCTCATTCCCTTCTGACCATAAAAATCACTCATTTTGTACAGCTCCTCGGAGCTCCCTTCCATCTGCTAGATTGGATGCTGACCTATTCGAATGAATGTTTGCTCACATTTTAATATGCCTCCATTGATCTTTTAACAAGAAATAAATGGATGCATGTTGCCTTTACAAGGCATTCAATAAAAAGGGACCTATAACTCAAATGTGACTGGATCCCCTAGGACAGTCTCTGCTCACCCATCAGCAGCTTGAAGTTTGATTCAATTCTTTTATAGATATACTAACATCTCAGATAGATGTCCAAAGTTCACAAAATCCACTTTTTCTATGTCTGTTCTTTTTCTGTGTTTTCTGTCTAGGTGCCAGGCACGCCCTGTCTCTCCCCCAAGTCTCCTTGTCTATGGCCTCCAGTCTTGCAGGCTTTAATCCCTTTTCCCTCCCAGATAGTCCCCCCTGGACTGCATTCCTTTCCTTGGGAAGTTCTTGGCTGCTCTAATTTGTATCTTCATATGCATTTCTCTGCTCAACCAAAGGCTCCTCCCCAGGAGTCTGGTGGGACCTTCTGTTTTTCTTGATATAATCATCTGAATTTTATTTTTGCATGGATTCAAGAGCAGAAGAGTATAGAATGAGACTTTCGTATTTCTCTTTTTGGCTAGGGAACTTGCCAGCTATAACATTTTTATAATTCCTGATAACGCTTTTTTAAAAATATAACAATAGACCCTTCATCACAGCTTGGCCTCCCTCACAAAGTTAGGAGCACAGGGGGCATGGCTGTCCTGGGAGAAAGGACCCTCTCACCTATACTGGAAGCCACTCGGAGGGATGCCCACCTAGTTTCATGGGTGAGGTGAATGCCAGGCCAAGTCAGTCCCGTGCTTGCCTGAGTCCCGGGAAGTTCTTTGCATGAGAACTGAAAGAACTGATTCTTACGGACTGTTGGAGTCTGGCCTCCTGTGAGTTAAGTTCTGAAGGCCTCACACTGAGATCAAAATCGGGGGATTGCATTCTCCTGAAACACCACCCTGGGTGGGCTCAGTTTGGGAACCGTCACAGCTAGGCAAAGGGAAAGAGTGGACAAAGATCGTTGTATTAATTGGCCAATTCAGGCTGAGATAAAATTTCTGAGGCTTACATGACCAGATACTTAATGAGCTGTGCTGCCCTTTACTTGAAACTTTTATGGCTTGTGTCTACCTCACCCTGGTGCAATTTTCTGCTTTATTTCACGAAGCCTAACACACTCCCCAGCTTCTCGGCGAGGACTGCAAAGCCTTCTCTGCAAGCCCGTGGCAGCTGGGGAGGGGCTGAGTATGGACGGTTTCTTTATCTTACACTCCTGATTTTTACATAATTTTTGTATGTGTGTGTGGCAGGGGATTAGATTGCATTTAAATACATATGAGATTCCACAAATCCTTTTTGGAATAGTTTGGGTATACTTTTGATATAAAGAGCCCACTTATAGAAAAGGAGGTAATGCCGCAGTGAAAAGAGAATGAAGTGAAGGACGGGGGGGTGGGGGGTGGGGGGGGCAAAATATATCATCTCAAAATAGGCCTCTGGCATTTTGATTATTTTGGGGGTGATCACTTTTGAGAGGCTACAGATACAGGAGAATCTCTGAAAATCGAGTTGAACCAACCTGTTTTCAAAGAGAAATTTACAAGGACAGTGGTCCCCTCTCAACCAGCAGATGAGGCCCAAGACCCCCGTGGCTGCCTGAAACTGCAGACAGCACCAAGCATGGTATATACTGTTTTTTCCCTCCACGTACGTATCCACGAGAAAGTTTAACTTATAACTTGGGCACAGTAGGAGGTGAACGACAATAACTAGATGATACACTGGGACAACTATAACAACATACCGTAATAAAGACATATCAGTGTGGTCTCTCGTAATGATCGAGTGACCGAGACGGCTGCAAAGTGGCTGGCGGGTGGGGAGCGTGTACAGTGTGGACACACTGGACAAAGGGAGGATTCACATCCCAGACAGGACAGGACAGAACAGAAGGGGCAGGGTTGCGTCGTGCTACTCAGAATGGTGGGCCATTTAAAACTGTATGAAGTGTTTGTTTCTGGAATTTTCCACTGAATAGTTTTGGGCTGTGGTTGACCGCAGGTGACTGAACCACAAAACTGTGGGTGAGGGGGAGGCTACTGTGTAAGGAAAATCTCCATGTGGAAGGGTATCCCTGTCTCTGCACCAGGAAGAGGAAGATGATGACATCTCTAGAAACTCTTATTGATGGAGAATCCACAGACTTGAACCTGTGTAAAGACCATTGCCATTTTGCTTGCAACCCTCCCACACCTGGCCTTCCCACCATCCCCCCACTCCTCAGACCCCTCCCCAGCCAAGATCTATCTTTTGTCTTTAGCCAAAGGTATTGGAAGTGCTGGCTTAAGTCCTTTCAAGAAGTTACTCAGTTTTCCTGGCTAGCTCCCATGTACCCAGGAGGTACACATCACTGAACTTCCGTCCATTTTTCTCCTGTTATCTCTCTGTTATAAAATGGTAGGGGAAAAATTATTTTTCTCCCCTAGATTATAAAAGGGTAGAGGAAAAATTATTTTTCTCCCCTACAAGGACAATGGCGAGGAAGCTGACAATAAAGATACTATGTCTTGATATTTTGGAGAATAACAAGTTAATTTGGAAACAAATTATGGAGATACAGTTGAAAGAAAAATGAAAGTCTGGGTAAGACTGATGGAGATTAGAAGATGCTTCAGGAATCGTGAGGATAATACTGTGGCCTCATTAATGACAATCTGTATACGGTTACACATTTTTCCCACCTTGGAAAGGAGCTTCTCACCCTGTTCATCATGTCTTACATTTATTAAGTGGCTTCCGTTCACTGAGCACTTGCTACATGGATAATAGTGTTTCATAGGTGAGCAGGGTTCCAGCCAATGGGTAAGTTTATCACCGCGATCTGGCACCTCACCTAGGTCATGCAGAGAACCAGACAAAGGCAAATACACTGGGCACTACAAGGAGACAGGTTTGCCAGCTGGGCTGCAGCATTCCTGCCCAAAGATGTGTGGACTTCAAAGGTCTCTGCCTGCAGAAACAATACTCAGTGGCCGTTCCTTAATGGGCAGCACTGAGTTCCTTCTGCTGCAGGTCAGGGATGTGCCTTTATGCCTCTGGAAATTAGCATGCCAGGCTCCAGGGTGCACCAGGAACAGTTGTGAAGTTGGTAGATGATGAATTGTAACCGTCAACACTTTTCTTCCCTGGAGATGACTTAATTCTCATGGAAGGTCAGAACAACAAGCCTTCACCAGCATCTCTACTTGTTTTATTATTGACTGTCCTGGACCTCAAGCTCCTTTTGAAACATTTTTGTGGCATATGGCTAAAAGGGGAAGGAGATTTGAGGGCTCTTGGTGAAGGCGGAGCTCAGAACACAGTAATTAATGCATCCTCCATGGTGTTGATGGTGGCGATTCTGCTTCCAATGATCAAGCAAAATGTTTCCATTCCCACAGCCTTCAGATAGAATAAGTCATTTAATTTTCTTAAAACTGGGTGGCTGCATTGTCTCCACTTTTTCAACTAAGGAAATCAAGTCTCGGAGAAGTAAGATGAGCTTGACCAAGGAAGAGCTAGGCCTCAAACCTCAACCCAGTGACGTCCAGAGCCCTGTCCGTTCCCTTTGCACACTTCTGCCACCCCAAATCCACTGCCTATGAACCCACCCTACTCCCAACTGTGGGGAGGGACAGGAGGAGAGTGTCCCTAAGGTCTACCGCTCTCCCAGTTACTCCCAAGTAGTTACCAGTCCTCTCTATCCAATTCGTTTTCTTTTTTTGTGGGTTTTTTTTTTTTTTTGGTGGGGGAGGGTGGGGGTAGTCCTGTGTATCTGCCAACTTCTTTATTCCTTAGAACTGATAGATCTTGGGATTTCAGTTCAAACTTTAGTTTGCAGAAATCTGAGCCCAGTGAAGCATGTCATGGCCACGTTAGGGCAGGTTTTTTTTCTTCCCCTTTCTTTCTTTTTCCCCCCTAGCCAAGCGGGGCTGAATGGATAGGCTCTTGGCAACCTCATTGTGTCTATTATGTTGTGATCATTATTTAAACAAATGTATTCACTGGGTCCAAGTCAGAGGGACAGGGCACAGAGAAGGCTTTTTATCGGTCAGCTGGACTGCTCTTCCCGTTTTACAAGTCTTTTGTGTCCCCTGAGGACCCCTCAAGTGTGGAACAGCTCACAAAGGAATGAGATGGACACGGCCTTTGTCGGGGAGGGGACAGCCAGCCAGTCCCCTTTGCCCCTTTGCAGATGTCTTGATCCTTTTGGCTGTCTTCTATCTCTATTCAAATAAAAAAAGGGCTGATGAAACACCCAATGCACCGCTCAGGCACTGGGGGCTGTAGAAGTAGAAGGAGCCACGTGCAGGTTTTTCACAAGGTCAAGTTTGATAAAGTCAAGGACGTACAGCAGGGGAGGTGCTCGTATTCACACAGCAGAGAGGCACAAGGTGTTGAAAGACTCGGGCTCTGCAGAGTGTGCCCCAGAGTGCCAGTAATTAGCCAAGTGATCGTGAAAGATGTCTTCACCTAACAAGACTTAAATCCTTCAGCTGTGAATGGGGACAATAATTATAGTTATTTCATAGCATGGACTAAAGGGTTAAGTGAAATAGTGGATGCAATGTTTTTATGGGCACATTTTGAGCTTTTATTAAACTCTTGCTTTTATAATTACAGTTGAGGATAGATTTATGGAGGGAGGTGGTCATGGGTTTTGGGAAGGAGAAAATTATAGAATGTTTCAGGCCCGAGTCCAGGGATTCATGAATTTTGAAGATTAAAGGCATCTGAAATTGATCTTTTCACTCTGGGGTACAAAGTTAGTAAACATTTCACCAATCTGAAGGGTTTCGAGTAAGCTACACTGGTTTAGCACATTGACGTTTGAACATAATTTCCCCAACCACATGCCCACATAATAATAGGAATTTTTCCAAAGTTACCTCCCCGAACCCTGCAAATAAAGGGGGGTTAGGCAGGGAGGGTTTGGTCAAATGCATTTGAAAAGCTCAGCCTATCTGGAAGCTCCTAATAAACATTAGGATATAGGCTTGGAGCAGGTCCATATGAAAATAACATAATCCAGCGTTAACCAAATAAATGTGAATGTGAAATGTTTGTTGTTTCTACGGCTGCTGCTGTTTGGAGTGAGGAAGTGGAAGTGTGTGCGCGTGAACTTCCTGAGGAGCAGAAGCCCAGGGGACTTGCACTTGGGGGCTGGGCTCTCCAATTACTTCCAAGAACAGAGTTGGCTGTGAACTGGCTCACCCAGATGTGTGCTGCCAGATCAGAGGTCTTCGTGCAGGGTGTCCAGTCCATCAGAGAAGTGTTCTTTGCAAGAATTATGGTGACACTAGACCTCTCCTCTAAAGTTGTGGCTCTAAAGGGCCATCATTCTGAAGACGAAGAAGCCGAGAAGTCTTAGCCGGTAGAGCCAGGCAGCCTTATCTCAGGGGGAAATACTTCATCACGATACTGGAACTTCCCGGCAAAGTATGACTGGCTTTTTTAAATAGCTGGGTTTCCAAGATATTTTCATGATCAACTTGTCTCTAAAACACCTTGACTCACCTCACTGCTTTCCTACTGTAATATACGGATTATATGAAAGGGCAGAGTAATGGGTGGGACTGAGAATGGAGGGAAGTGTGTGTTAGACACTGAGATAAAAAGGGGAGGCAGGAAAGGAGGAGAGAATGGTGAAGGAAGGTATGGCTTCTCGACTTGAGTCTATGTAGATGCAACATATAGATTAAAATACTATTCTTATAATAAGTCACTACATATTTTAGATGTATAGTTTGGGTTGTGTGCGAATAGAAAGGCCCTAAAGATAACTGATGGGATTTTCAATTTTCTTTTCTGTACTTAACAGCTATGTAACTATAACCTACAATTGGCTATGCTGGGATTTTGTGAATTACTTAGCATCTCACAGGTTACTGGCAAGGAATCGTGAGAACTTCCTGACTCTGAGCTTTTTTTGAGTCTGAGCCCACCCGGTATACTGTGGCTTTGGAACATTTCTTTATCTCATGTATTCCTTATTTCTCTTCCTCTGTAAATTGAAAATGTAACTGTGGTTTGGGTTTTTTATGAAATAAAGTACAGAAGTCACTCCCAAATAACCTGTCCATATACTGGGATTAGTTCCAAAACAAAGTTTTTTACCAGACTATAGTCAAATAAGAAAGCTAAAATCACTGTAACGAATGCTAATCAAACTTTATACCTTTTCAAAATGCAGATAAGTTCTTTCTACTCTTTTGGTTTAAAAATCCCTCCTTTATTTTATAAAATTTTTTTTCAAAGTTTCTTCCTTGTTTATTCCCCTATTTTACTAGTAGTTGGAATCCCAAAGCCCCAGAAGTGATGAACTGATGACGTAGAAACTTCGGGTCTAATACAGATATGAGTCAGTGTTCATATGAATTTTTAAAAATTTAATCTTTATTGTATTTTTTCCATTACCATTTAGTCCCCTTATACATCCCCCCCCACCCCAGCAATCACCACACTGTTGTCCATGTCCATAGGTCCTTTTTCCTTTTGCTCAGTCCCTAATCACCACCCCCTCACTATCTGTCGTCTGCTCTCCATCAATGAGTCTATCTGTTTTGCTTGTTAGTTCAGTTTGTTCATTAGATTCCACATATGAGTAAAGTCATATGGTATTTGTTTTTCTTGACTGGCTTATTTCACTTAGCATAATGTTCTCCAGGTCCATCCATGCTGTCACAAAGGATACAATTTTCTTCTTTTTTATGGCCAACTAGAATTCATTGTGTAAACGTCCCATAGTTGTTTTACACATTCATCTACTGATGGGCACTGGGGCTGCTTCGGTATCTCGGTGATTATAAATAATGCTGCAATGAACACGGGGGTGCTTGTGTATGAACTTTGCTTCCTGTATGGAGCCATCGTCCCTCTGTGTTATAGTAGAGACCGAACTCTGCAGGTGAGATGGCACCTCTCACAGACAGGGTTTTGAATGGTTGCCTTAGAGATGTCACTGGTACCCATGGCACCAAAGTGAATGGCTCACAAGAGTGTGGACCCACTGGCGGTCGCCTCTGTGGTACAGAACTTCTACAGCCAGCAACAGCCCGTGGACCTGGGAGAGAGCCACGGGCTTTGTTCTCCCAATGTCTCCGGCCACATCACCGCGCCAAACACCACTGATGGCCTGTTCGTCCTTGTTCTGCGTTTCCCATGTCTCCAGTCTCTTCTCTCCTCTCTTCACGCTAATTGTGACAGGTGTCAGGCTGAATATTTTAAATACTTTATTATCTTATTTAATTAACGAAACAGCTTAGTGAGACAGGCATTATTTTCATCCCCAATTCTCACAAATGAGGGAATATAGCTCAGATCGCTATGGACCATGCGAGGACCACTTGTCAGGAGAATCACCTACTTGGTGTCTCATATTCCAAAGGTCACAGCATCAACCCTGGAAATACGAGTACAGCGGGGAGACCTGTGGTGGCAACATTAAAAGCAAGGACTTTGGAAACATAGCCCTCTGTTGTTGCTAATGCTGTTTGTAGTTTGTTTGGAAAATGGAGAAAATAATTGTGCCTCACGTTCATGGTTGTAATGAACAAATTAAATACTGTATAGAAAGCCCGGGCGCATAATAAGTTTCTGTGAAATGGTGACTGTCAGTAATGCTGCTAATAATAGTAATTGGGCTGTGATGTGAGCTGTATGAGACTTTGTAGAAAATGAGCAAGTACATCTACAATGTGAAGTAAAGTGGAAATTTGGGTGGTGGGTTCCAAGTTGGGTGGAAACCTTGAAGGATCGTTAACTAAAGGGGAAAAGATGATTGGAGGTGGGTTTCTTGTTGAGTCTAGGCTGGCTTAGTGGGCCCAGGCAGCCTTAGAGAGAGAACACTGGTCACCAAGTTCACAGAGCTGTGTCACTCCCATGGGGAGGGACGTGACCCATGAGGGATGAGGTTCACGCAGCTGAGGCCTTGTGAACAGAGCCTGCACGGACAAGAAGCCGAGCCCAGCTCCCAAGGGGAAGCCCTCCACCCTGGCTGTCTGGTTTGTGTTGAAAAGCAGAGTCAGCCTCTGATTACCTTGGCCAAAATCCTTTTCTCACAGCAGTCCAGGAACTGAAAGATTAGGCATGCTGCTGGCAGTTGCTGGCACGTCCTGAACCACAGGGTTTGAATTTACTCCAAGGCTGGGACCCAGCTGCCTCATGGAGCGAGAGAGGATGGGATTTCACATGAGCAAAAACCCGAGAGGGAGAAAGCTGCTGTGGAGAGAGATGGAGTCACGGTCCCAAGCATGTCCTCCAGCCTGGGGGACTGAACCATGGTGTGAGATCAGCAGAAACAAAATCCACTGTTAGGGCGGACATGTAGAAGCGGGCAAAACTGAGGGAGTCTTGTTTCCTTATCATTTGTCCGAACACATTTTCAATGTAGACAAGGCATCTCAGGTATTATAATTTCTCTAGAAGAGGCTCATTCATTGGTTTTTATCTGGGGCATTGTTGTCGGGGACTTGTGAGGAGCAATGTGCTCAATTTTAATAAATTTTCTTGAATTTCTTATACATTTATATGTTTGCCCTAAACAAATAGCTTCATTAATAGTTATTGAGTGTCCACCAGCTACACTAACCTATACAAATATGCATATTTACTGCAACATGTTTATGTATATTGTCATATATGTAAAGTTATAAATATATACCTATACATTTAACCTCTTATTTTTTATTATTTTTAATAGATTAAAAAAATTTTATTGATGTGTGAGAGAGAGAGAAACATCGATTTGTTGTTCCACTTATTGATGCATTCATTGGTTGATTCTTGTATGTGCCCTGACCAGGAATCAAACCCCAAACCTTGGCATATTGGGATGATGCTCTAACCAACTGAGCTACCCAGCCAGGGCTTACCCTTTTATTTTGAGATAATTATCCATCCACCGGAAGCTGCAAAGGTACTACAGAGAGGCTCCCGTGTACATGTCACCCAGGTTTCTCCAGTGAGGACATCTTACCTAACTACAGCACAATATCCACATCAGGAAACTGGTATTTCTACCAGGTGTGGGCAGCTCTCCGTCACTTCGCTCCACGTACAGGTTAGTGAAACCATTCCTGACTCCAGACACTGACTGTTCCACCACCACGAGGATCTTCCTCTTGCTGCCCCTCTATAATCACACCCATCCCCTTTCCTCCACCATCCCTAGCCCCTGGGAGCCCTCAACGGGTTGTCCATCTCTAATTTGGACATTTTGAGAATGTTACAGAAATGGGATCATACAATAGGTGACCTTCTGAGATTGGTCCTTTTCACGCAGCCTTATGCCCTTGGGACCCACCCAAGTTGCGTGTATCAGTTACCCATTACTTTTTATTGCTGAGTAATATTCTATGGTGCGCATGTAGCACAGTATGTTTAGCCAAACTGTCCTCCTAAAAGGACATTCTGGTTATTTTTGTTTGAGGAAATTGCAAACAGAGCTGCTATGAACAATAAGGTACAGGGTTTGTTTGGATAGAGGTTTCCATTTCTCTGGCATGAATGCCTGGGAGTGTGGTTGCCATGGTAAATCCATGCAGAGTTTTACTTTTAAGAAAGCACCAAAGTATTTTTCAGAGTGTCTGTACCATTTTACATTCAACAGATGAGAGACCCTGCTTCTCCACAGCCTTGCCAGTATTTGGTATTGTCACTGTTTTGAATTTTAGCTGCGTTAATAGGTATGTAGTGACATCGTAAACCCTTAATTTGTATTCCCACCACTTGCATTACCAAATTGAAATAGCCTTATTGGGATATGACTCATACTTTTATTTAATTTTTAAATATTTAAAAAATATGTCTATTGACTTTAGAGAGAGAGAGGAAGGTGTGGGGGGGGGGAAGAAAGAGAGAGAGAGAGAAATGTTGATGTGAGAGAGAAACATTGATCAGTTGCCTCCCGTGTGAGTCCAGACTAAGGATCAAACCTGCAACCTGGGTACATGCCCTGACCGAAATTGGAGCCCCTAACCTTTTCGTGACTGGGACGATGCTCCAACCAACTGAACCACCCAGCCAGGGCATAATTCATGCTTTTTAAAGTGTGCAATGCAATGGCTCTTAGTTTATTCACAGAGTACTGCATCCATCATGCAAGACAATTTTTGAATATTTTTATAGTCCCTTAAAAAGACTCCTTACCCCCTTAGCCGCTACCCTCCAATCTTCCACTCCACCCAGCCTTGGGCAACCACTTATCTGTGTACATTCTCTACAGATTTGCCTATTCTGCATTTCTCACATAAATGGAGTCCCACAATACACACTCATTTGTGATAGCCTTCTTTCACTTAGCCTAATGTTTTCAAAAACCCATCCATGTCATAGCAGGCATTATTATCTCGTTATTACCAAATAATACTTTAACGTATGGACACTTCACTTATCCCTTCATCAGTTGATGGATATTGGAGCTGTTCCACATTTTGGGCTGTTGTTAATACTGCTGCAATGAATATTCACAGGCAAGTTTTGGGGTGGACATGTTTTCAGGGGTCTTAGGTATATACCAAGGGGTAGAACTGTGGCCATACGGTAAATGTATGTTTAGCCATTGGAGGAACTAAAGATCGTCTTTCCAAATAGCCGCACCAACTTTCATTTTCACTGGGAGTGTATGAGGGCTCTTGTTCCCCCACATCCTTGCCAACAGTGGTTATCTTTCTTCCAGACTAGAGTCCAACTACTGCTGGGTGTGTGGCGGCATCTCCTTGGGATTTGCATCTCCCTGATGGTCCAGTGATGGTGAGCATCTTCTTTTAGTGCACCATTTAGAACCACTGTCCACTCTTTATTTGCCTTTTATTGAGTCTGAAAATTTCTCTCTATATTTTAGATACGTGTCCCTTCTCGGATGTATGATTTTCCAAATTTTCTTATTCTATGGGTTGTTTTTCCACTTTCTAGAGACTGTTTTCTGAAGCACCAAAGTTTTTAATTTTGACATTGTCCAATTTAACTTTCTTTTTTAATTTTGGTGCTGTACCTAAGCAAGTATCATCTAACCCAAGGGCATGAAGATGTATACCTTTTTTCTATGAATGTTACAGTTTTAGCTCTTACACTGAGGTCTGTGGTACATTTTTCTAGTCCATTTTTGTATATGGCGCAAGGCAGGAGCTCAGCTTCATTCTGTCCCATGGTGATACCCAGTTGTCCCCACACCGCTTGTTAAAAAGACAATTCTTCTCTCATCTCATTGTCTTGGCACTCACATCAAAAATCAATGAGCTGCAGGCCGTGTAGTTTAGACTTGTGTTTTTTTTCCTATTCAAAATCTCCAGTGCCTGAAAATTAAGCACTTTAAGCTTCCAAAGGGTTGGCTATTACTTGATCTCGGAAAGTTCCAGGAGCAATGACTTTGAAATCTGGGAGGAGTCACTTGCTCTGCATAGTAAAGGGGACCCAGAGCCTTCTTAGAGACCAACAATGCATAGGGACCAGCGGAAACACAGTCCGTAGCTCTGGGCAGCTGGAGGGGAGAAGGGGAGTAGAAAAAGGGGCAGACAATACAGCACAGTCCTGGAGGTCGATTTTTCTTCTTTTTAGTGGTCCCTTGAACTAGTCTGGGGTTTTGTTTGTCTTCTCTCTCTTCTCCAGAGAACGTAACATAGCCTCGCTTTGGTTAAAAAGGCAGGATTGTACATCAGACAAACATGGGCTCAAATTCCAGTTCCTTTGTCACTTCCCTGTTTGATCTCTTCAAACTTCAGTTTATTCTTTTGCAATATTGGGATAACAGTTAGGTCTACCTCAATGGATTGTTATAAGTATCACATAATATAAACAAATAGCACAGTGCCGTAACGTATTAAAAACGCTATTAGTATTACTTCCCCTCTCTAATATACAAACCTGTCCTGTGGCCCTTCCCCTTGGAGTCTGCTCTGTAGGATAAGAGGGTATGCTAATATGACTTTAAATTAAAAAAATCTCACTATCCACTTAGTAGGTTTGAAATGTTTTCCTTTTGGCGGAATTAGGAAGATTTCAAATTGCTCTTCTGCTTTAACTTCCTGCGTGTATTACAAGCTGTATTAAGTTACTTTTCCTACTTTGGAGTTGTAAGGGTCCTGGAGTCACACTTAGTTATTGACATGTGATAGGAAGAACAAAAGGCCAGGCATCTGCAAAACTCCATGGCCTTTCCTTTTACTGCTTCTGGCTGTGGGCAAGCGGCTTCCGTTCTGCAAGCCTCAAAGTCACCCCTTGTGAAACGGGGGTAAAATCAGCCTGGACGGTTGCACACAGTTGCTATCACATTCAAAGGAGGTAAAAGCCGCATATAGCCTTGAAAATGACAAAGTTGGCTACATCTGCAAGATGACTTTATCATTTTGTTGCAATACACAGCAAAGTGAACTCTAGGACAAATGTCAAGAAATGTTCAGTTATTTTTCATCAATGTTGTACTGCGGTCCGGGCGGCGTGGTCAAAGCTTTGGCTGTGAAGCAAAGCCGAGGGCCAAATACAGAAAGCGTCGTTTTCCACCGAGGCTCTAAGATGTTTTCAAGGGTTACTACTGCTCAGTGATTTTTGGCTTTCTTTCCTGGAACCTTAGTGGGCTGGCCCACTCAATGCTTTCTTTCTTAGTGGTCTGATCTTTGAGAACAGGAAATAGATGAACCTGACTTATAATTTTAAGGGCTTTAATTTGGGGGCCAAAGAAATGATTCCACAGGCTCTGGTTTGGTCATTTAAGAAACCTGATGCTTGTGTGTGTGTGTGTGTGTGTGTGTGTGTGTGTGTGTGCGCATGTGTGTTAACAGCAAATTTATTTGAAGTTCACTGATTCTTACAGACTAGCCTCAGGTTCTTTTTTTAAAAAATTAACAATTACTTTCAATTATAGTTATATTCAATATAATTCTGTATTCGTTTTGGTGTACAACATAGTACTTAGACAATCACATACTTTACAAGAGCTCCCCCCCATACTTCCAGCACTCGCCTGGCACCATGCACAGTTACTAATTCCCCGTGCTGTCGTTTACATCCTGTGACTATTTTGTAACCACTAATTTGTACTTCCGAATCCCTTCCCCTTGTTCACCCAGCCCCCAAACACCCCTCCCCTCTGCATCAGGTGCTTTTGCTAAATTCAAGTAGAACTGAATTACATGTCCTTCAAAGTAAGATCTCTTACAGAACTCCATTTCCCTAAAAGTAGCCTCAACCTTTTCCCTTCCACCGATGAGTTTGCCCAGAAAGCCCTCTAGGATGACGTGCACCTAATGACTAAGTCACCAGCGTTGGTAACTGAGCTCTCTCTCCGGCCCCTCTGCCCTTTCTTGGCACAAGGGTGGGGGTCGGACTAAAAGTTCCAAACCTATCATCACATGGGGCGGTCGTCCTGGCAACCAGCCCCTACCGTTGGGTGGGGTCCAAAAGTCACCTCCTTAATGTAACCAAACACACCTTTATCACTCGCAGCACTTAGGAAATCCCAAGGGTTTGGGGGACTGCGAGCCAGAAACTGTGGCTGACACAGAATAGCTCATCAATCATCAGAGTGCAGCTCGTCCCTGACACAGGCCGTTCTCATTCACACACAGGCACACACGCCACATGGTAGCCATTCAATAAATTAGTCAACACATGAAGGAATAAACGAATGAATAAGCAAATAATGTTTAAGGTCTCATCCGGGTCTGAAAAAATGACTCTGGTGGTATACACACATTAAAAATGAAATAGTCTGTTCTCAAGGGAAAGCTTCCCAGTAATGTCAGAGTCAGCGATTTTCAACTGGTGCGTGCGGAGAATTTTTAAAACATGCAGTGCCTGACTCTTGGGGTACTGACCTCTTTCCCCTTAGACAATCAACTAGAAAAATGGCCACAGCCAACGTAACAGTCGTCCAGTGTTAATGAAGCAAAGTTATACCTATTTTTTGTCAGATTGGCAAATATATATATACAATTTTGGCATGCGCAGAAGTTTAGTAATTAGTTCGTGTGCGCCATGAAATAAGAAAGGTTGAAAATCAGCGATTTGAGGCACACATACCTGCCCACAGCAGGGCTTCATAGCGCCCTCCTGTGGTAATAGGGGGTACTGCAACAATTATCGCTCAGGCTTCCCAAAAGTGCCTGAGGCTGGCATTTGGCCTGGGACTTTCCCCGCCACTTGTTTGACCCTCTTCTACCGCCTATCAACCCTGGCCTGAGCAGGAAGACTTTTTCTTGGTCCTCTACATAAATCACTGCTTATTCACTTCACATTGCAATGGTCTGGCTGAATTCACTTTGCTTGGCTTGGTCAGAAAGTGCCAGGAGACAGGATGGATTTTGAAGGCAAGGATGTGTAGGGTCAGAAGCACACAGCTGTTCTCTCATACTTGATGCTCTCATACTCACTCACCTTTTGTACTATGTCCTTTTATGCTAATAAGTGAAAACAACAAATAATAAAAATGAGATTTAGGAAGTCTACTGAGTAAACCCTTCTCTACCAGCCACACATTAAAACTGTTTGTCCCAACCCTGCTATGCATCTCATTTACTTCTTACAACAGCCCTCCCTACAAGGGAAATGAACTTATTGTCCTATTTGACAAAGAAGGAAAGGGAGATTTCGGACGGTTCAGTTATCACTCAGCGACCCATACCCAGGGGCGGAGATAGAACTGGGATCCAGACTGTGTGTCTTGCATATACATCCTGCCTCTCATAACAGAGCAGGAGGAAAAATAGGTCAGAAAAAAGAAAAGGCCAACATAACTGGGTGCCTGCTTTACTTCCATCAGTGATTACGTAAAATGAAATTGACGCACCTGGCTTATTTTGAACTGGGCCCTCCCATACCATAGCCGACATACCTGGGGAGATGCCAGCACTGAGAAGCACGGATCCCATGTCGATTAAAGGGATGTGAAATGCTGTTTATGGTTAAGAATGGCAGACTCATGGGAAAACGCTTATCTAGCCAACGTTTTGTACAAACAACAAGAAATTATTGCTGTTTTCATTCTTGTACTTCTTGGGAGGTAAATGTTTTTATAAGTACAAACCCCTATTTTTCTTTTAAAAATCCTTTAAGAAACCTAATATGTTTGGCAAAGACATTTAAAACATAACACATGTAAAAATTCAAGTGCATTCACACAGTCAGAGAAACTCCAGACACAATAATAGACCGCCCCTTGTCGGGTCTCTGGGGGCGGGGGGGGACAACGATTGGGTTCGGAGGTAGACAATTAGGGAGTGAATCTAATGAACTGCCTTGACCTCTTCTGTCTGGCGTCTGAGGGAGTCTGGGATATTTGGAAACTGTATAATTGGTTGCTATGCTTCCCTGAGGCTTTGTGTTTGTAAATGGATTTGCTGTCTCACTGAGGACAACGACCTGGCCTCCCTGAAATAAGAAGAAGCGGCAAAAACCAAGGTGGTGAAAAATCATGCCAGAAGAGTGGCCCAGGCAGTGCTTAGATTTAGATTATGGCTTTCATATGATGTGTGCAAGAGAAACACAAAACCAAGAGACACAAAACATGCTGTGAAATCGGTTTCGGGTTTTCCCGGAGCTGACTCTTTTTCCTGGACTTCTAGACAAATGCTGCCCTCCTGTGGTCAGAGAGTAGAATACAGGGGAATAGAGGCCTTTACCAGAAGGATATCGTGAAGCCAGTAGGGATTGCGTTCATTTTTGGGCCTTAGTTTCCTGGAGAGCTTTTGGTTTATGAAACAAAACTCTCCTTGAAAATAGGGAAGAGGAGGGGAGGGGAGGGGAGGGGAGGAAATAAAACAAACAAAATCCCAGAAACAACAACAAAATAACTTTCAAAAAGTCCCTATTTCCACCTTTATAGAGCCTTCTTTTTTGGTTTTAATCCTCACCCGAGGACATGCTTCGATTTTAGAGAGAGGGAAAGGAGGGGGAGGGAGAGAAACATCGATGTGAGAGAGATCATTGGTTGCCTTTTGTATATGCCCTGACCAGGGATCGAACCGGCAGCCTGAAGATTTTAGGGGAACACACGTCAATCAACTGAGCCACGAGGACCAGCGCCACAGAGCCTTCTTTTATCATCCAGACAAGGAGTGACTGCCTCCTCCACAGTCCAATACAAAAGCGGCAGAACTGGAGTAATGTGGTGAGGCACCGCTGCTACTAAAAACTGTGTTAGATGCCGAAGACTGAAAGCCAAAAATGGCATATTCATGGCCCTTAAAACAACTCAGATTTAGCTGGGGTGTAAATGGGGGTGAGCAGAGGAAGCAATTTTAGTATACATGGTAAGTGACAAGATAGGTACACGGAATGCTTTGGGAGAACAAAGAGTGCTCTGTTCAACTCTTGAAGGAGATTCTGGCTGTGCCGCGTCTCCAACATGAGTGAGGTTTACTCAGGACAAAAACGGTGACACAAAGCAGAGTCTGAACCTTACTTTCTAGAGCTGGGTTAGACGAAATCGCAGCCTGGTGTCGGCTGCAGGTCTGACCCCACTCCCAGGTCCCATGTTCGTTACGTCTTTAGTTCTATAAGCGGTGGAAAGTTAACCTCACGTAGGCATGGGAAACCAAAGAAGAATTTTAAAGACGAAAACCACCTGGTATGATCTGCACATTAAATCCAGCTGGAGACAACAGGTAGGGTAGACAGGTGCTCCTGACTGAATGATGGGATTTCGTCCCAAGAAACCCATCGTGAGTTGCAAACACTGTGAGTGAAAAATGCATTTACTAACCCTAACCTAGCAAATGTCACAGCTCAGCCTGGCCTACCTTCCACAGGCTCAGAACACTAGCGTGCGGCTGGGCCAAAGCCGCTCACATGGAGCCTGTTCTGTAACAATGTTGAATAGCTCCTGCTGTCATTGAACACGGTGCCAAAACTGAAAACCAGAATGGTTGTACGGGCACTCACCACCAACATGCCGCTGACAGTGCACCAACGGGCAGACGGGAGGGGACGGCAAAACACACGGCGATATCCACAGCACGGTTACCCTTGTGACGGCGTGGCTGACGGGGAGCGGAGGCCCGCTGCGGTGGCCCCGCATCACGAGCCTGGATGAAGGTCAAAATCCAAAATTCAAAGAGCAGATTCCACGAAACGTGTAGCACCATCGCGAAGCCCAAACATCGTAAGTCAAACTGTCGTGAGTCGGGGACACAACTGAAAGCAGTTCCTTTAATGAGGATGCCGCAGAAAGGGCCCAGGTGAGATGGTTTTAGAAGTGATGGAGAAGAAAGGACAGGTTGGAGAAGAAAAATCAACAGCACGTGTGAAGGATTCGACACGGAGGGAAAGGAAAACACAGAGCATGCAGATCTCGAATCCATTACAATCCCACACAGCATCTGCCACCATGCTGGGGACACGAGAGCAGGTCTGGAACGAAAGATGAGCTCAGGGGACTTGGCAATCTGTGGAATGTGGACGGTGTTTATACCCTCCTGTTCTGACTGCCATTTCACTGTCTTGGGGCCTGACCTGTCTTACTGTACTCCAAGTTCACCGAGAGCAAGGGACGCATCTCGTCTCCATGGCCCTCGGGATGGCTTGGGAGAAAGCACGCTTTTCAAGTTGTGAGAAACATCTTCGTAAAAATAAAGGAGCCCGCTTCGTGTCCTATGTGCTTCGTAGTTAGAGCGACCGGCAGAGTGAGCTGATTTCAGAAGGGTTTAAAGAATGTCCAAAATACGCTGAAATGAAGGCAGTAAGCTAGAAACCAAAAAGATCTACAGAAGAAAAACCTAGTCTTTGGGTGTTTCTTTCTCTAGCAGACAGAAGAAACGAAACGTCACACCTTCTCAATTTTCTGTAAGTTAGCCTCAGACCTTACAGGGCTGGAAACCATCCAAGCTCTCGCCAATTGTGTTTCTCAAGAGTGAAGTGACTTTCCAGGTGACGCATTAGAAAGGCCTCAGACGTGCAATTATAGACATAAATACATACTCATCACTTTGCCTTTATTCCAAGTTTTAAATATTTCTCTACACACTTTCCTATAGGATCTCTAAGAATACTTAATGTGCATTTTTAAAATTTTGAATGTGTATCTTGTGGCTGTACAGAAATAGATTTGTGGTGGTCTAAATTCAAGGCAAAATTCAAGTAAGTTAATGGCAAAATAATAAAAATCAACATGGTAGTAAGAAATTAGAAAAAAATTGGTAAGATGCTGCAATTGAGTTTTGGATTTGTTCATGCATTTCTTGGCAGTCAGGGCAAAATCATTTACACGGTCAGTTATTTCTCTCTTCTCATAAAGAAAGAGACATCCTGTTCTGGGGAGGTTGGGATATTGTTTTGTTTCTTCCTCCTCGTCCTAAATTCTAAAAAAACGTGTCATATAGAGTTGCCCATAAATGACAGATGTCATGGCCCTTGTGACCAGATTTTTACAGTAATTACAGGCAAAGATTACCCATGACTATTTGTTATGGAATTTTGGCTCAAAGCCCAAGACTTCATGAGTGCATCTGCATGCGAAAAACATGCATTTGTTAAAGACAGGTTTTTATCTGGAACATTTTCAGCGAGAAAAATGCCCTCGCAATTCACCCTCACATTTCCTATGAAACAAAAGTTGCTTTAACAAAACAAGCATTCTGCATCAGCCCCTTGCACATCTTCACGGACGTTAAGGGAAGATTTCATCCTTCATCCTTACGGGCTAGGCCAGCCGCTGAGGACACGCCTGCACCTCTGTGACTGCCCTTGCTCCCCCCTGTGGAGCAAGGCAGAGCTGTGTCCTGGGCCCACCACAGGAGCCCTCTGTGTGAGCTTTGTCTGGACCTCGAATGTCACTGTGGTGGAAGGTGTCCCTCACCCACTTTAGTGTCTCCAGAAGTTGCTGAGGTACTTGCCTCTGGAGCTAGAAATCATCACGGAGTTGTTGTCAGGGTAACATATTTGCATTTTATATCAGCCACGGAGTTCACCAAAACAGAGCTTTTCGGGTATAAAATTAGACAGAACCCATAACAACAATGGCCTATTTCGTGGTATGCTGATATACCTGTACCTTTCCCGCAGAGGCATGGTCAGCAGTAAACCTTCATCCAACAGCGTCCATGGCAATGTCCTGGGGGCCGCAGCCATCTCTGACTCGCCTCTGCTTTGAAGATTTGACACGGCATGAAGCTGAGTCCTATAAATGGGTAACAGAACACTGTCACGTACTCCTGAGCGACACTTTTTGCTCGTGAAAAGGTTACAATGGAAAGAAACACCTTCTTTGCATGGATTTCTCAAGCCTACCACCAAATACTGTGATTATTTTTAATAGCTCTTAACAGTGACTTACAAGTTGGACCTCATCTGGTGCCATCTTGGCTCTTCGCCTGTCTTGTGTCTGTGGAGGCTGTTTTCTTCGCTAAGCACTCTGAGGGTAGATACAGACATCCCAGACTGTGGGAATGGGCACACACACTGTGAACGCTCGTGTACTTGTCAGCTTTCTGCACCCAGGGGCTCTACGAGGTACAGGAAAAGAGGTAGGTGGATAAAGGCAAGGAGGAAATATCTACAATAAGGGTGGCAAATAGCTGGCAAGATTCTCTACCAGAATGTCCTTTGAGTAGGCATGCTAAGGGTCATCGCTGTCTCCTTGTGAGTGTGATGGCCTTGGACCCCTCACCGCAGCCTAAAAACTTCCGAGTGGACAGGTGAGAAGAACCCTGCCCACCATCCTGCATCTTGTTCCCTGGCATTACACGTAGAGCCCTGACTTGCCTCCCACCTGGTTTTGCAAAAGCAGGTAAGAGCGCAGTTAAAAACAAAGCCACCACCTGTGAACAATGCAAGATAAAGTTTTTAAAAATGCAGCTTGTTTTATTTTATATAAACTAAAACACCAGAGCTCGTTGATGCCTATATTAAATACATAAATTATAAAATAACCATTCGTAAAACTTTACATACAATAAGTTGATTCCAATCTCTGCGGTTATTACATACAACACATGTACATGTCCGGTGTACTTCAGAGGATCATTCTGGTGCAACTCAGTCCATTTACGTTTGTCTTCCATTAGCAAACAAGCACTGAAGCAATACATGGAGTCATGCTAACGCGATGGGGAAGAAGGCCCCAGCTGAGGCAGCTGATTGGAGGAAAGCTCTGAGAAACGGGCCCCCTGGCTACCTGCATCCAGTAGACTTCTGGGGAGGTAATGTCTTCAAACACATTGGCTCTTTCCTTGAGCCCCCACAGGATCAGATCTTGAAGGTTAAAACATGCATGAACCCATCTGCAAATGGGATTTCTAGCTGATAAAAATATGAGACTTTGGGCAACATTAATACTGCAGATTGTGCTAGACTTGCTGTCGCTCTTCCCAGAAAACCATTGGCAGCGCTGCAAGGCTGGTGAATGGGCCTGCGTAACTGGAAAGCCAACGAGTAGTTCTTTGCCTCAGTCAACAACAGGGAATAGCAGTAAGGAATAGAAGGTGGGGGAGGCGGGACAGAGGCAGGCAAGGAGGGGAAGAGCAGACACCAGATGTCAAACGAAAACATGAGCAGCATGGGGACATCCCCTCCTGGAAGTCCTCAATCCTGGGACAGAAGTACACATTTAGTAAGCACTTGCACCATCGTACTATGTACAGAATATATATGTGTAGATATGTACATCACATATTTATAAAAGTGTTTGGACTTTGATCTGCCTCAGTATTGTGGTTAATGGGGGGAAATAGGCACATTTTGTGAGCTGTCAATCAAATAGGAGTGATTGCTGTTATTAGTGGGTCCTGGGGATCTGCTTGTGGGAAATGTCCACAATTTAGCAAGTCTGTGGAGTCTTGACCATGGGCAAAGCTGGCCTCCAAGTCGCTGTCTGCACCACTGCCCCCCTGCAGAACCTCGACACAACGAGGAGGGCAATACCGGCGTGGCTGCAAAGGCCTCCGTGCTGAAGCACAAAGACCAAAAATGGGAACTTCACCTAATCAACCCCTCGTACTTCTGAGTCTGACATTCTGTGTTGAATACAGCAAATTATAATCCTTCTTATTTTTGCCACGTGGCCCCTCAAAGTGTATCTTTAGCAATTTCAATGAAACATTGGACTCAACAATAGATTTATTTAGGATGAACTAAACTGCCAAACTAAAGGCAGCAAAGGAACGTGCACGTTGCCCGGCTCGGTACTCCAATGGAACCGCGGAGGATCAGCCTTCCATTACGTCTGAGGCCTCTTGCCAATATACCAGAAATGCATTCTCAAGACAATACATTATATAGAATTGACAAGGCAGTTGAACAGAATGGAAGCTTTCATCCCTCAACGCCATGCGACTTACTTTCCTTTAGAAGGTAGAGGTCCTAATGAGAGGCTTGGGCCCATTCTGGAAGCATTAACTCATTACAGAAACAGCCATCTAAGATTCACTTTGATTACTGATCTCTCAAAAGGTGTATTCAACTTTTTAAATACAGTAGATAAGCATATATTTTTTTTTCTGTGCCACTGACAGATCAAAAATGCAATATTTAAAAATGAAATGTCTATGCTTTACATCTATTTTGATGTCATGTGACACACATAATCCAATTATTGCAACATCAACACAAAACTGATGGATATTATTCTTAGTGTCCATAACAACCTGGGCAGCTTGCAAAGACTTGCTTCGTTTCAAAACCACACACTTAGGAATTACACTGAAGACACGGAATGTGTGTAAATTACACAATGGCTTTACAAAGAAAGTTGACAACAAATTGGCAAAGAGGAACAAGTGTGCCAGAGATTTATTTTAAACTGAAAACATAAGTTGAAATAAAATACTGTAGCAAAAACTATTTGGCAAAACTTTGATTTCCTGTGTTATTCGTGGAGAACAAATGTCCCCTTCTCCTCCACTGGTGACCCCCGAGCCCTCTACCACGGCACCTGCGTGAAGTTCCTTGCGAGTGGAACAAAAATCAAGCAATGTTCTTCCAATCCTCAATCTCACTATTGGCAATCATTTTACTTCTACGACATAGGTTGAAAGGGATCATGCTTATTTTCAGCAAATCCTAGTGTTCCCCCAAATAAAACTTGAGTGGCATTAAAAAACGTCAACTTAGCAATAGATGCTTTCGAGTATTATAGCCAAATATATAGTCTTCCATTTTTTCCTTTTTATTGTAAACATTTTCCTGTCTTAAAAAGCTGTGCTACATTGGGGCTTTCATTTGATCTCAAACTATCTTTTAATATTGCCAGCTATCTTCATTCTCCAAGAGATGACTATTTTGAGAATTAAGGAAATCAACCCTGAAAAATGCAGTTCTGATTGCTAACCCATTGTGTTAGCTAAAATGCAGAAATGGAAGCTCAGAGTGGGGATTATCTGCTCTTCGCAAGCAGAGCCACAGCAAACCTGTCCATTATTGAGATGCTCTCTCACTATTGCTGGACATCATACACGAGGGCAGCATCCCTTTAATAGGGTGCGTTTCCATGGATCCGTGCATGACTGTAACAGTTACAATTTTGCGAATGATTTTTATAATTGTGAAAATGGATGACAGAGAGATGCACCTATAAAAATATTTAGCCTTATCCAATAGCCATTTTGAGGATCATGAATAAGACTAGGTAAAAATATCACCTTCTAGCTTAAAATCTAGAAAAGTCTGCTGATCTTCTGGATGTCAAGGAACAAGAGACTCCTTTTGCGTTTGCCCGAAACACACCTAGAGCTGCTAAGAATCATCCTAGCTGCCACTGCTCTCGTGTGACTTGTGTGTGTGTGATGCAATGACATACAGCAGACGTGTATGGTTCAACCACACTATTTTTACAAGTTTCTAATCATTTAAACCATGGTCAGTGTTTGGACACAAAATTCCACTACAAATTTCTTGGGGAAAGCAAGACGAAGAGAAGGCAAGCAGGTTTGGTGCAAGAGATGAAATATGAACTTGCTCAGACGGACCCTGGATTGACAAAGAAGAGCAATGAAAGAGAAAAGCCAAAGATAAGGAAGAATGATCTACCCTGTCCTGTATGTTCTGCAAGTTGAAAGGGTTGGGTCCCAGACTTCAGGGGCACCCTCGCTCGCATTGCCTGCACAACAAATCTGCTCCTCATATTTAATCTGGAACCTACCCAACTAAACAAAGACTCCAGTGAAAGGATAGACATTTTGTATATGCCCGGTGGGCCACGTCGCTGGACCTTGCCCCCAAATGAAAGGGGTGAGCCGATTAGTGGTGATGCTATCAGTTTACTGCCAGCCTTAACGTTACAGCTGTGGCTCTCCTGTGATCAAGTGGAGTTTTCTACCACAGCATGCGTCAGCAAGTAGGAGAGCTAGGGGATCCTCATTCATCACTGAAATCACGCATCCTTCTATCCTGCTCAGTAGTAGGACATGATCTACTTACTGTAGGTTAGTAGAGACCCTGGCTCTGGATCTCTCAGACTTTATTGCTAGTGATGTCCCAGGTAGTTTGACGGGAAAGCTTCAGAGCTTTGCAGCTTGGAAACAAACCCACCAAACTGAAGCCTATTTTATTACACGAGGGACTCTTTTTCCCAACGATACAAGAAAGTCAAATAATATAGCAGTCACGGTAATTACAAAGCACTTTGTGCTACATTAAGCACCTCTTGTTCCGGAAATTGCAAAAAAGAAAATCTTATGAAAAAGCATTTTAACCTCATTTTGCAGATGAGGAAACTGAGGCACAGAGAGGTTAAGTGACTGGGCCAAAGATGCCTGTGTCAGCAGGAAATACAAAAACAAAAAGTGGACTCCAGCATCCGAGCTTTTCTTGCACATTCTTCAGTCACTGGGCTGGCTCTGAAAATGCCAGCACTAAAACCGAAGACAAAGATACTGAGCCCACGTAGGGGAGGGCTTTTTCATAGAAAGTTTCTGGCTCCCTACACACATTCTCTATGGATGGGAATTCTAGCCCTGTAAAGAAAACCTTGACAATTTGAAAAATTGAGGCTGTTTTGTTATCTACAGTCAATGAGGTGTAAAATCAGCTTTTCAGGAACATTTATTTGCTCTCAAACCTGAATCCAAGACTCGGTATTACATAACTTAGGAAAAGTACCAGTCTTTTCATTGTCTCTGGTAGAAAACACCCTTACCAGTAACACACTGGTAGTTCTATATAAAAAAGTAGAGCTATCTCGTTGCTGTCAGCTCCCGGGGTGGGTGGCTGGGTGGGGGGGGGGGATTGTTATCAGTTTAAGTGACAAGGGATCCAAGTGCTCTAGGCGTATCAAGACATTTTAAAAAAATAATCATAATTTAATATTCACATCTCTGGCAAATAACAGTTGGTAGAAGTTTCCTTATCACCTCCTATGGTGTTTCTACTTAAATCACATAACATTGGTTTGCAGGCAATTTTAAGCAGCCGTGTGAAAACCAGTATTTTGGAAACCGAAAGATTCAGAGATGCTCTCTGGCCCGTGTTCCCTTATAGAAGTTGGTCCTATAAATAGAACTAAGTCAGGGAGCTTGTGATTGAGAGCATCATCTTCTTAATTTTCAATATGAATGAGGTCAGTCTCTTCTTCATGGAGCAACACAGAGGTGACTGGAGGTCAAGGAAGCATCAAATCTGCTTGTATTTCGTATGGGACATTCGCCTGGGTCCTCCACCTTGGTTGCCAGTGCAGCCGGGGTCACCACGGTCCACTTCTTCATCTGTCATCCGTGGGATGCACTGCACCCGCTCCACCGTTTGCAGAGAGACAAACTGGACAGTGCTTTTCTTCTCATTCACATTACAGATGTCTCTGTTCCTGAGTTTTAAATAATAACAAAGACAGAAAAGCAAATCCCTGTAGTAAAAAACCAGACTTTTCAAAGGAAACATTTTATTGTAAATAGCTCCTCATGGGTATTCCTCGTGCTTCATTCCCACCCACCCCTGTTGTTTTGTTTTGATTTTTTAAAATGATGTTTATTTCAGGACTAGTGTTTCCATGGGGTGTGGTGTTACATTAAAATGACCCCCCCCCCTGCACAGCAGGGGTAGAATGTTTCTTTGTAACTTTGGTTCCATGCCCAAGACACAGCTTTGCGCGATCTGCTGAAACTGTTCCCACTGCTGATTTTTTTTTCCTTTACACAATATATGTTTATAGTTCTTTTCTTCTGGTTCGACATATACATGTTTCAGTAAATGCAGCATATATTGTAGATTTTCAACAGGGTCATATAGGAACTGTCAAGTAAGAAACCTTGAATAATGGCTTTAAAATACACAGTCGTAGTCCTGGCTACAGGGTAGTCCTTAGCTTTCCATCTCCCTCTCACTGCTGTAAACATTTCTGCCATCTTGGAAGGTTTAGAAGCATTTGTCTTTCTGGGTCTTATCCGTATTTTCGGTTACTCTGTAAAACAGAGGGAATATTCTTTAATCACCAGTTTTTTGTCAGTAGCTGAAACAAAAGAAAAAAGAAACCAAAATGCTATTTTTTAAAGAAAAAAATTTATTCTTGACCACCTCTTTGAGTTGTATGATCTTGTGCAAGTCACAAAAAGAACGCCTCTAAGCTTAATTACACTGATTTTAAATGAGAAAATAGAAGGGTCTATTTCAAGGGTTGTGCGACTTAATGCATCTAAAGCAAGGAACAATTCTTGCCTCACAGAAAGTGGCCTAAAACATCAGATGTCATCATTATTACCTTTTCCTCTGGGGCCTTCCAAGGTGAGGCCTTAAGAAGCCCAATTAAGTCATCATGGCGGCAAATACTAATTTCAGATACTGTTTTACAAGCAGGTCTGTCTGTGCCTTTCAACAACTTAATTTTAGGTCACACTTCCTCCCCACCAATTGTGTCCAACGGCAGGTGGCCTCCACCCTACGGTCCCAACCTGAGGATTCCCTATGACGTCCGTCACACAGGTTTCCTGGTTGTCCTGAGAGATGTCCCTGGAAAGGCTCCTCCCTGGGCTGTGCCCGTCAGGATTCCTAGCCCTGTTCCTCTTCAAACCCCTGCATCTGCATTTCACTTGGGTGGAAGTGTAGGGCATGATGTTCTCTTCCAAGAAACGCTGGGCATGGTGCAGAAGATGTGCTATTATGTGCTACTCAAGGTCATGGTCTTCAGAGTCTGAATGACACGGACGGAGAAAACGGGATTCCCATTTTCTCACCGTAATGTTCACGGACAAGTTATTTAACTTCTTTAAGCCTTAATTTCCCCATCTATATAATAAAGAGACTAACTCTGTGGCAGGATTACCGGTACCCCAGGAATGGTGAGCGAGATCCAAGGGGATGGAAAGGAGGCCCTTAGTACTCCAAGGGCGCTTCCAGTCCACCGTCCAGAGGCAAATTCAAGATTCGGAGAATTACCTGCCGTAAGTGCAAGTCAGAAATATTTGGACTTCATATTTGCAGAGCCACTTTGTCTGCCTCAAAAGACTAGATTACACTGGGACAAAGTGACAGTCCCAGAGCAAACCTGTTGCTAGGCAGTGCAGTGGCTGGGAAGAGAAGGCACTGTGGGAGGGAGGGAGGGGAGGTACTCAAAGGCATAACTAGAGGCTGCGTGTGCACAAAGGAGACTCACATCCTGCTGTCCGAGCACTCAGCGATGCTCTCATCTTCCTTTGTCTCTCTGTGCAGGGACAGGAGGGGGGGCGGGCAGAGACGGGAGCAGAGGCATCCTTCCCAGCAAGAAACTGAGGCTAGTACCACTGATGGTGGAATGCGGGGTGGCCGTGGGTGCGCTTGGGCATGGCCAGTCAGGGGAGGGTGCAGTGAGCGCCTTGCACGGCTCCTGCGGAACTCACGCATAGGGGCCCCAGTGGTCCATTTTTCATCGCCTCTCTTTGAGGAGATGCTAAGGCCTAGTCAGTAACATCCGGAGGAAGAGCACTGACCACCAGGGAGCAGGCCACAACCCCTGCCTCTGGAGCTGAGAGGCATGTCCCCCTTCCCTGCTTCCTGTTCCTGTTCCCGGCCCTCCAGAGGGGCTGAGCCTTGAAGAGGGAAGGGAAAGGATCCCTCAGAGCCAGACTGAACTCCCTCCTCCACTGGGGATAAGAAGAAATGAGGTTAAACAGTCTGAGATAGGATTTTAAAAAGGAGCTAGACTTCTAAGAACTGAAAGTGACTAAAAATTTCTAGACCCTACCTAAGAATTTAACTCCAGGTTGAGAGAGGGAAATAAGACTGAACCCAAGTTTAAGTTATGGTTCGAGAAAAATATATTATGTTCATAATTACATCTCAGTAGAATAAGATCCCTGAACAACTGGTTACAACTGTAACATTCTCATATTCCCTGGGAAATAAGGAAACTGGTCTGAGTGTATGTAAAAGACATTTTAAGGTACATGTATGTGTATAGTATGTGTATGTTTCTATATTTAAAATAAATTTGTAAATACAAAAGTCTTTTACTTGCAAACTTTCAGCTTACATACTCTCTAGGATTTATCTAGAGATAAATCCTAGATTCTGTTTCAAAGCCCATATGTATAATTTCTGCCTTTCATGCCTGTCCTAAAAGCCCATTTGAGTAAAACCATGTTGGTTTTGAAAAACAAATGGACATAAAGGCAGTCTCCCAAAATGTTAAATGTCTGTAAGTTGAGCGCCTACGAAATCGAGTATGATTTCTAAGGCAAAGCCAAATTAATTCAAATCGGCATTCTGAATAACTGAAGTGTTGGCCAACAGGTCACCGCCGAAGGCCAGTTATTTTCAACGAGCTAAAGGTCAGTGCACTGTAACAGCGGAGAATACAAATTCATCTTTGATTTCGAAGGCCCTTCTGGATATGACAGAACCTCAGGCATTCTTGTGAACGGGCTGCTTACCAGCTCTGAGCTTTAGTGTCCTCCTCTGTAAAACAGTGACTGCAGCTCTCCCTCCTGAGAGTTCACTACCTGCCACCGGCATCTAGGTCAATGAGTACAGCGCTGTCACTGCTGACTGGTGACTCCGGTGTTCAAGAACCTGCCACACTGCCAGGTTCATAGAAGACACTCAGCAGGTGTTTGTTGAGATCAATTGAAAGGCTCCTAATGTTCACTGTTCTTCAGGGGTTTCTCACTGCTAAAAGTTTCTTTAGGTCCTTTATAGACATATATTTAGAGGCATATTGATTAATAACGGTAGCCAACTCCTATTCTCTAGCTACCACAAATACCTAAAAACCATGAGAGGCAGCCCCTCCCTCTTCTGGCTTTCCCTATCTCCGTGAAGGGCACCGCCATCCAACCAGTTACAGGGTCGAGAGCCCTCAGGCCTATTCCTGACACCTTTCTCTCAGCCCTCCTAGGCAAGTTATCATGAAGTAAAGTACTCAATAAATGGTAGCTGTTATTATCACTTCCATGTTCCAGGTGAGGACACTGACACTGGGGATTGTTAGGGAATCGGTCTATGAGAATCCTAGGGAGGAAGACAGAGAATAGTGAATAAAACTTAATTCAAGCTGAAGGATCAGGGAAAGCTTCCCTGGGTCTCTGATTTTACATGGAGATAGGAAGGACAAATGGATGTGAACCAGTAGATGATGGTGCGGGGAGTGTGGAAGGCAGAGGGAAGCACATCTTAGAATGCGTGGTCCAAGACAGAATGCTTGGTCTGTCCTAAGAACTTGGCTTTCAATGAGCCTTTCCCTGGGTCAGGTACCACACGGGTTGCTTTGCATATGCATAAAATCACATAATCCTCAGAAAAAGAATAGATGCCATTACTTGCTAATTCCTTATAATAGGAAATTTATAGTTGGAAATATATAATAGTATCTATTTTGTAGGGTTGTTGTAAGTATTAAATATAATAGCGGGTATGAAATGTACTTTTTCAGCTGCAAAGCAGGGGGTACTCTTTCTTATAATACCATCACTGTCATTAAAAAAGTATGTACGGTTGATGGCCATGTGCTAGGCATCGTCTAGGTAGCTAGGGTACATGCCTGAACATGTATGGTCTGTGCCTCCATGAACATTCCTTACAATGAGGGCGAGAGAAATTAATTTTAAGAAACCACCCAGAACCCAAATGCACATAAAATTTGGCCAGGAGTGAAATCGCGGAGGACTTCCCCGTGGGAGTCAGTCAGCAGTGACCTGCAGGATGAGTGAGTAGGCGTTCACTAAATAAAGCAGGAGGGAAGGTGTCCTGTGCACAGGACAGCATGGGCAGGGCATGAGCTGCAGGAGGGAGCTCGGCTCATGGTGGGGGCGGGGATCCTGGAGCAACAGGAAGCCTGAGTCACTGTCTGTAGTTGGACCATGCAGGGCAGGGCTGGCCACATTAGGAACTGGGATATGACATTAATGGTGATGTTTCCCTAGGAAGAAGGCATGATTCGATGCCTGCTCCTTAAAGCCCACATGGGCTGCTGTGTGGAAAATGAGTGACAAGAGGAGTGAAGTACTGAGCCCCGTTAATAGGGTATCGCCACTGTGGAATCGGGGGAGAATGTATTTGTGTATCCTTTCCTTTGGTCACTCAGTCGTTAAGGTATTCTCCAAACGACATACAAGAACAAATCGGATAGTCATCTCGGTACTGTGCTACCCAGGGCTTTGATCTAACATGTCACAAATCTACTTTCCCATTCATTTACTGAGCCGTCCATTTATCCGGCCGTCCTCCCACTATCTGTCAATTTAAAGTGTACTCAGCATCTAGTGCGTACAAAGTGCTGTTGTGGACACTGAAGATACAAAGATGAATGAAGCATAAGCTCTACTCTGCGCTTTAGTAACAGGCTGATGTAAGAGACAGAGAGGGAAACAATTTGAATATGACTAGATAAAGGCTAATGGGTGTATTCACATAACGAAAGGACTAACTGGTAAGCCAAAAGATTCATCTTATAGGCTTTTTTTAAACCAATATACAAGAAGGAGCAAAATTTTCCTATTCTAAACACAAATATAGTAGAGACTGGTCACATTGCCATTAGTTTTCCATAGGTCACTGACAGGCATTGGTGGGACCAGAAACTAATAATATATAAATGCAGTAAGAAATAAACGTTGGCATGTTTATAATGGAGAACTTGTAACTAATCAGATGTGGCTGAGCTTATAATAAAGTATTTTTTGTTAAGCTTTTTTTTTTAATCAGAATAATAATATGGTATTATGTGCCTTTTGACATGTTTTATGTTACTAGACAAGAAGCGAAAATATTGAGCTCTCGAGATCAAGAATCCATGATTGAGCCCTGGCTGGTGTGGCTCAGTGGAATGAGCGTTGGCCCGCAACCTGAAGGGTCACTGGTTCGATTTCTGGTCAGAGCACATGCCTGGGTTGTGGGCCTGGTCCCCAGTTGGGGGCGTGCAAGAGGCAACCAGTTGATGTTTCTCTCACATATCAGTGTTTCTCTCCCTCTCCTTCTCTCTCTCTTCCTTCTCTCTAAAATAAATAAATAAATAAATAAATAAATAAATAAATAAATAAATAAAAAACCCCACCCCAGGAGATAGAAATTTCTTTAAAAAAAAAAAAGAATCCATGGTTGACACTAGAGGAGTATCATTAAAAATGAACTAGACTGGAGCAAGGGAATACAGTCAATAATATTAGAATAACTGTGTATGGTACCAGGGGTACTGGAAATATCAGGAGAACACTGTGTAAAACATATGGTTGTCTGATCACCACGCTGTATACCTAAAACCAATATAAAATAATATTGAATGTAAACTGCAATAGGAAAAATTTTTTAAAACTGAAAAAATGAACTAGATTAGAGCCTGTGGAGAAAGAACCACGGCTACCTTCTCTGCCTGGCCTTCCGACAGCATCATGAACAAGTTGGGGCTGTTCTGCTCCTCAGCCATCCACCTCTCTTTAGAAGAGGGGGCTTTGCAATAGGTCATTGCATCAGAATGTAACAAGCAGCCTGGTGATAGCCCTCTCTGTGTTCCTCTCATTTTTGCTCTCCTTTGTCTCCGGGGGCAACTAATGTGAAAGAGTCAGGGGTGCACCATCTCTCTGGAACACATACACAGACGCGTGGGAAGACGATACCTCCTGCCACCACTGGGGATCCCCTGCTTCCGGTCAAAGCCCCAGCAGAACCCGTGGAACTGAATTATTCAGTCAGCCGCCCCTGAGAGCGGCGAGCGGGCCTTCCTGGAAGCCCTCGGCAGCTTTTAGATCATCACCGACAAAATGACTTGGGGAATTGCTCAAACAAAAGCACGAGTCCCTCCATTTTAAGGAGGGTATCTTTATATATAATTTAAGTTAGTCTTGGGTTGCAGAGCAGAATATACATGATTAATTTAGTAGGACAATACTTTTATGACTATTTGCAGTGTGCTTTTATTACCTGCCAACAAGCATTGCTCTTCCTCACTTCTTCTCTCTCTCTCTTGCCTGCTTTGGAGATGAGCGGCATGAATCGGCTTTCAGGAATGTTTTATTCCCTTGTATTATTTAAATCCAGATCACTCTCCGAAAAGAGGAGATGAAAAGGCATCTACTTGATTTGGTTTAGGTGGTAAATCACTTGGCAATCCCAGAGGTTATAATTTCAAATTCGGGTGTTTGCGAACTCAGTAAATATCATAGCTTTCTTTTAAAAATAGTAGGCCCTGGCTGGTATGGCTCAGTGGACTGAGTGCTGGCCTATGAACCCCAAGGTCGCCTGTTTGATTCCCACTCAGGGCACATGCCTGGGTTGCGGGCCAGGTCCCCATTTGGGGGCGTGGGAGAGGCAACTGATCAATGTATCTCTTGCACATCGATGTTTCTCTCCCTTTCTTTCTCCCTCCCTTCCTCTCTCTCTAAAAATAAATAAATAAAATCTTTTAAAAAATAATAGCTAAGAGTAGCTGACTACTGAATTATGTTGTAGGCAATGTGATAATCTTTTAAATTATTTTAACATAACACTGTACACTATTCTATGGAACATAATATAATTATAGGTAACATAATTATAACTATTCTATGGAAGAGAAAACCTAATCTCGGGTAGATTAAACCTTTACCATGACCTAGCTGGGAAATGGCAGGATTCAAACTTAACAGTCTATTTAACTTCAAGGCTCTAAACTACTCAGCCATTTTGCTTTACGTTAATAACCTTTTTCATTCAGCATACAATTACTCGGTGGCAATTATGTGCTCCTCTGGAGGAAAAGCAAATCAAATTTTGTACGTCCCTCAAGGAATTACAAATGAGAAAATGGGACAAGGTATAGAGATGAGGACATTGTAATTTCAAAACCCAATGAGGAAGGGGCGCCACACTAATTGGGAGAATAACGCTTGTAGCTAATACATAGATGAGCAAAAATGATGCTCAAAACGTGCCAGACATGTCCTCTTTGATGGGTGAGGCAGTCTGGTGGTTAAAAGTGGACTCTGGAGCGAGGCCATCTGGGTGCAAATCCTCGTCCTGAGAATTGTGGCTGTGTGGTCTTAGAGAGTCACATGCTACAGTTCCTCCAACCGTTAAAAAGAAAAGCAATAAAAGCAACACCTACTTTACAGGGGGGTCTGTGAGGATTTGTGTGTCTGTCGCTTAAAATAGTACCTGGCACGTAATGTCAGCCATTATTGATGTTCTGCTTCAGACCTACACATTTTTTAGCTAGTATGCAGTTATGAAGTTGAGCTTTTCTTTCCTCAATGACCACACAGGAGTTGTGTCTGATGAACTTTATTTGCCCTGTTGATGTACTGAGTGTTCTTTGTGGGGAGGGCTGTTTGTTTTCTGATCTCTGACCATTGTGATCCTTTCTTAGAGAACCTCACCCATTTTACTTAAGAAAGTCTCCTTCAACTTGAGAGACTTAGTCGTCTCCATTATGTGCTGCAAGACCACCACCCTTTGTGTCACGTAAAGGATATCTGCCAGTCTGAAAAAAAAATGTTTCGGAAGGAATAAAGCCAGACAGCTGGTTGTATGAAGACATAGCCCTCTGGGCATATCTGCTTAACTCCTTGTGTATGCTGAAGCCCGCCTGCCTCTAAGGTCTCCCTGCAGGTCATGGAGTTGATCCCCATGGACCAAGAACGTGCCTCTCTTCCATCTTCCAGTTTGCTATAGAAAATGTTCAATAACCTGAGGTCCAGGGAAGATCCTCGAATAATATGGCTAAGTCGACACAGGCCATGATAAATGGATTTAGAAGTGCAGCTACCCTTTTCTCATTTTTTAAATAATCGTATTGAGACTTATGGTTTCCAACCCTGGGTGGACATCAGAATCACCTGATATGCTTGTTAAAAGTACAGACCGGTCCTTGCTCTCTACCTCTCCCGTCATCTATCTCCCCTTCCTGTCCAGTAATCTGCTTCGTTAAGTCAGAGGAAGGCCGTGGGGTTTTTATTTTTAATAGCAATGGGAATCATTGGCTAAGATTACTTATACATGTATTCATGAGACATGGGCTTAACTTAGTAACAGTAAGACTCTTTTTTTTTCTAAATCGACATTGACAATAATCGTATTTGAAAACCCAAGATCCAGTTTCACTTTCCTGCTTTCCTGAGTTCTGATGAAGAGAGATGAGGAGAAAGAGTTAAAAAAAAATCAGTCATTGTTAGCTTAAGATTCACAGAAATCAGAATTTTCAGGTTGGAAAAGATACTAAAAATATATTTCTTCATTTTGCAAATACAGCAGCAACCCTTTCTGTGCAATGGTAACGATGGGATTACTGAGATCCACAGACATCGTGACTTCCCAAAGCAAAACTGTTAACTAGAAAAAGATTCTTGATCCTCCTCATACTTCAGAGTTGCTTTATTTCTCCAATAAACACCTAAAGAGTGGATCTCTTTCTCATTTTATAGCATGTAAGTCAATTAAACCAAGTGTATTTTTTTAAATGTGAGCACAGTAACTACAGTAACCACATGTATCATCCTTCTTATCAAATACCTCTCAGAACCACATTTGGAGAATTAAATGGAATCTTACCTTCAAGAGGCACCTTGACATCAAGGCCATAGAATAAAGGCAAGAGAGAAGAACAAGAATAGAAACAGAAACTGCAGAAGAAAAAGAAGAAGATTATGTAAATCTGAATCTCGGTAGTGCCATTCAGGTAGTACAAAACCTCAGCTTTTCCACATTGCTTGTCTCATCACTTCTCATGTAACACCAACTGCCTGTCGTTTCAAAAAACACACCTTTTATTTGTCTACTGGCAAAGCAATGCAATGAGTAACTAACTGGTGTTCCACGAACATCGACTTGTACATTTTAGAATCCTGAGGGCGTCTTACAGTTAACTGGCATAAGCCCCAATTTGTAAGTTAGAAAAACAAGCACAGAGCAGTTAATCAACAGACTGATTTCACACAATTTCAAGGCATAGTGAAGTTCAGACCTTAGACCCCCCAAGGCCTACTCTATGTCATCGCGTCCATTTTTAACGTGTGGGAGGTGATTTCAGGCACAATATAATCAGAGCACACACTTATAATCACTCGGTGCTATCGATCACTGTGTGGTTTATGTGTTAGGTTTTAGGGCTACGGCACAGCAGGAGGAATATTAATCTGACAAATTGCACATAGTGGGATGCCCCAGAGGGCCATGGGGCACTATCAGTACTCACATGAGGCAACAGGTGTGAACTGGGTCTGTCCTGTACAAGTGAGTTAGTGTGGCCCCCTGTTGGTGTCAAATATGCCTATACATCGGTGGGCACTTTGGATGGTGAACATCCAATGCCGTTCCAGCCCGCCTGATTTGTTTCTCTTCACCAAGACTCTTCGCTAGAGAAGCAGGTACTCTGATGGGCCAACAGATGCTTGGGTGGCGCAAGTATATAACCAACTCTACGCCAATTATAAAAGGTCACAGGTCAGGGCAGTTTTTCAAACACGATTTCTTTGGTGACTTACTCTGACAGAGTCAGGAAGTCTTTTGCTTTGGTATCACTCTTCGGGAGCATTCTGGTGCACTTGACATCTCGTATGGCGTGGAGGACATTCCCATATCGGACAAGTTATTTGCCTATTTCCTTTAATGCCATCACTTACAAGTCTCTGGCTTCACTACGGCAGCATTGTATGCACAGGTTATAAACAAGGTGCTAAGACTAAGGTATTGGTGACTACTCTGTGTTCGTCTAAAATGCAGAAACTGTCCTTTTTATTTTATTCCTTGAAGATGGAGAGGGATAGGATGGCGCCTGTAGCAGGAAAGGATGGAGAAGAGGAATGGAAGGCTTCCACTGGTTCCAGGAGAAGGTCAAACAGCAGCATTACCTCTCTGGGCATGAACGAGGAGATGCCCAGCACTTAGTCTGCAATGAGATTCTTAGCCCATGCAGTGCGGGGGGTAGACCTCTGGCCCTGATTTGCCATGGACAGGTTATACGACCTTGGGAAAGTTGTTCCATCACTGAGCGATTGTTTTGTTACCCATGTAAAAGGGGACCATAATGTCCGCTGTATCTGAATCATGGAATAACTTTGAGAGCCAAACAAGATGATGGGAGTGGAAGTGCTTTGGATATGGTAGCATGCTGTACCTTTTGGGCAAGTGTGCTGTTTGTTGTTATCACCTGGCATGGGAATTAGGAACAAAGAAGGAACTTGTTAAGTACCCTAAGAGGGTGCTCAAGTATCCCAAGGGAAAGAAAGAAGGCCCCCCTCTGACATAAGTGAGCTTTAGCTTCTTTACCAGATTTGTAGGCAAGTAGTGGTCAAGTGGGCAGAAGAAAAGAAGATACCCATCTCCTTCAAATCTCCAATCAGAAATAAACTGGATTGTCTTTGAAGTGGCTTAACTTATCACTGAGTATGGAACACGTTGCTTTGATAGCTAAAGAATCCTTATTTTCTGTGAAGTACCTTATCTCATTATCCTAAGTGTTTAAAAGAAGGTCAAACCTGGGAAGTGAAAAGTTCACATGGAATTCTGAACAAAACATAATCTTAATCTCCCTCTTCCCAACATTCCCATGGGGTTTATGAAGGGAATGGCCAGGGTGGTGACATTAGCAGATACAAAAAAAAAAAAATTCTTTGTTTGTTTGTTTTCCTCAGTTGAATGGGGACCAACTAAACTAATGTTTCTGGTGCAGAACTGCCTTAACCTGGACTTTCTCCTTGAGCCAGGCCCAGGGCTGTTTCAGGGTTAGCAGAGAGAATGACTAGAGCCAAGAACTTGTCATTCAAAAATGTGAGAAATGGAAGACCTGGCGTGTCCTTGACAACCAGGGAAGCTGCAGAGCAGTCCCTCCTCTCTGGGTCCTCCTGTCAAACACCTGGGAAATAAATAAGACCAAGTCCCTGGTTGAACTTCACCTCATTCAATCCTGCGGAACTAAAGCACACACTGCTGAAATGAGGACACTTCAAGTTTAAAATTTTGCAGAAGTATATTTTCTGTTTGGAAGTTTTAAAAATTATGCTTTTAAATTTGACTTATACTTTCTTAGTGTTTTCTAATATTCATGTCAGAGACCTAAATTGTTTCCCATGGAGAGGAGGTGAAGGCAAGTATTATCATCCCTATTTTGTAGACGTGGCTTAGACATGGGGGAGTGGAGTCACTTACCCAAGGTCCAACAGTACCCAAGACCTGTGCACATAAGTATCCAGGTGGCTGACGGTCTGGCTGGCGAGTGGCCCCTACCAGCTCCATCTCGCCTCATATACGTGAACAATTAGCGAAGTGATTTGGGATGAACCAAATTCTAACCACTGTCTCAGAAATGGCAGATGGTTTCCTATTTCCCTCCTGGGCGGCTATGAAAGATACTGCAAAACAACTATATGATTTTGCAACACAGGGATCAGACACCTACGTCCAAGCAATCAGACTGGAACTCCTGGAAAACCTCTTGCCATCTTTGCTGTGTTCCTCAGCAGGGAGCTCTGGACCTCACGGGCAGGGCAACTTTTTGTTGTGCAAGACCGTGTGACTCACTGCAGCTGCTCAGCGTCCCTGCACGAGCCCCACCGCCCCCCACCCCCACCCCACACACACACCTGTGAATGTCCTCTTAAAGAACTACTATGCTTCATACAATACCAGAAAGTGTTGGCTCACTTGGAAGAAGAAGCAGTGACTCTTTCAGGTCAACTGGGGGCAGTGACATGAGGGCATAACGATCATGTATCAATCTAAATTTCTGTGTGTATTATTGAGGTAAAACTGCAATATCAGAAACAAAGGGCGCTGATGAATAATAATGGGATTCTTTTAAAGATGTTAACAGATTTTAAAAAGAAAGTAAAGTAACAACTCAAAAGAAACTTTTGAAAAGGAAATAAAGATGAAGAAGAAGAAACTGAGGAAAGAAAACACAGAAAAGAATGGGAATCAATACAAAAGGCACAAATGTCAAGGCTAGCTTACTGCAGGTGGAGCCTGTGCTGGAATCCTGGTCCCTGACCCAAGGGGAAGTTCACATCGATTGGGCTGGCCAAAGAGTTTATTTAGTTTTTTTTCCATATGGCGGCTCAAGTAGTGCTTACACGTCTTAACTTCATTCAAAACCATTTTGTTAGATTGCATTGTGACAGCTGTCATATCAGCGTACATTTTTTGAAAACTTATCAAAACTGGTGAATGTTTGCGCAGCCATTTTAATATTGCAGATGGAAGAATATTATCAATATTTTCAGTGTATTATGCTTTGTTATTTCATGAAAGGTAAAAACACAACCGAAGATTTATGCAGTGTTTGGAGAAGGTTCTATGACTGATAGAACATGTCAAAAGGAATCTGTGAAGTTTTTTGGTATTGTTGACATTTTGGTAAAATAATTCTTTGCTGTGGGCTGTCTCTCTCATGCATTGAAAAGTGTTTAGTAGCATCTCTGGCCTCTACCCACTAGAAGCCAATGACAGGAGATGGCCGACCTACTCCAAATGTCCAATTCAATAAAGTTCCTGGTGTAAATGAAAAATTTGTCTTTTATTTTACAGAAAAAACCATATGGACTTTTTGGTCAACCCAATACTACACCTGCCTATGCAAAATACACAGTAACTGAGAGGAAAAAAGAGCACACACAGTGAGTGACACTGACATTAATTTCTGATTAAAAAATAAAAAGAATAGATATTGAACTTCACACATACCTTTTCTTCCAAGTCCTTTATCTGTCTTTTCTGGATGTCTGTTTTATCTTCTAAGTCACGAATTCTCTGAAGAAAGAAGAAAAAGGGAAAGCATTAATGGACATTAAGGTGAATAAAAAGATTATTCACCAACCCTAAAGCAGTCAACTTCCTATAAAGACATCAACGTTAGGACTAGCAGCTGGAAACATCACATGTATGTTTTTCCATACCCATCGTGGCATTTTCAAAATTACCTGTTCTTACAGTGGAAAATTATTGTCATTGATTACATTGAAAAATATGTGCTAACCCTCTCTCCTGGGTCTATCCCTGCAGACCTCTGCTCTGTGAGAGAGTTAGGGTCCCCACCCTACTTGGGGTAGGGGCTTGGCTGTGGGACCAGTTTTGGCCAGTGGGGTGTGACTTGTGGGAATGCCACGTCCTAGCTGAGACAGTGGTGTACATCAGAACTAGTGAGCAAGGAACAGATGCCACTGTAAACCATTTGGATCAGGATTTCTGGCTGTCTGGTACTACGGTAAAACATGACTGAGGCTGACTAACACAAATGTAAACAAACCTCTTGTTTTTCGCTAACCTTTCTTTCCAACCTTACTTTACTGTTTCACGGTGGAATGTTGTCACAAAGCGTGATCGGCCAGTTCTCATAAAGCAAAGCAGAGTTCACACTTCCATAAACATTTCAAGGGAGGGACTGGTAAATTAGAAAAAAAACATAAAAATCACACAAGTAATCCTGAAGACAAAAAAGTCCCAGGACTATTTCTGAATTTCTCTGTGAACTATACAATAAAATTCCAGTAATTTAAATAGTGCAGATTTGAAATCAACATTATATTATATAGACAATTATTTGCAAGAGAAAAGTCTTCACATTTCTACCTGGCAAATGAAAGGCCGTTTATATTCAGGGCACACAGTTCCACAGTGCTGGGGAATAATTAGAAAGTGGAGGACTGGGGTCTGGGAAAAAATGCTGGAAGCGGAATGGGGTGATAAAATAAGAGAGTTTTTTATGATGCAATGTGGAGAGGAAAAAGGGAAGCTAGAACAGAGAATACTTGAACTTGGAAATCATATTTCCCTTTCTCTAAAACAGTGGTTCTCAACAGGGGATGATTTGGCCCCCCAACAGGCATCTGGCAATGTCTGTACATATTAAAAGTTAGTTAGGTAGTTAATTTATTTTAAAGTGTAGAATCCTGCGGTTTTAGTATATCCAGTTACCTGGGCATTTTAAAATCACATGTGATTACTGGTCACAATGGGGAATGGTGGTGTCGGTGCAACAAGCATCCAATGGGCAGAGGCCAGGGATGCTGCTAACTGCCCCCAAATAAGAGGACAGCCCGCCACCACAAAGAATCATTGGTCCAAAATGTTAGTGGTGCAGAGACTGAGAAATCCTGCTTTAAAGGAAAGGGGCTAAGGTGCATGAAGGAGAGGACGGGGTGTTTTGGTCAGAGAGATCATCCAGGCTGACCTAGACATGATACAATGAATGCAGATGGGGTGTGTGTGTGTGTGTTATGTGTGTGCCTGTGTTTCTTTCATGTTCCAACACTACACAGTGAAAGAACAAAATGACCAGACATTTCCACCTTGGGTGCACCAATAATTCTTTGGTGTGTCTACTGGATGTGGAGACAAATGTGCATCAATATAATCAGATACATGTGAGATTACTGCAGTATCTATTCAACTACCAAGTCTGTGCTTGTTGGGCAAATTCCTACATGTTCAGGACTGTGCCGGAAGTAACAAAGAATGCAGGTAAAGCATTGATTAGTTCCTGACCTGAAGGAACTATCAAATCCAGGTGGTGGTGGTGGGGGCGGGGGGTGGGCAACATTTAAAACACAGGGAAAAACAAATTAAGTAGAAGAGGCAATCAATGGCAAAACCATCTATAACTTCATCACCCAGTGTTGAGCACAAAGAAGCTGCCTATGCATATTTATTCAATGAGTTAATTAAGGTAACATTGAGTGATGCTTGCTTTATTTCTTTTTTCTTCCTGTCCTCTTGGCATCTAACCCAACAAGAAATGCTGTCAGGTTGAAGATAGATTCCTTTTCTATCTCATGTCTATCTTTATGACTACCAAGTACACCAAGTCCCTGCTGTCCTTCGTCAGGACTGGGATGATAGCTCACTGCCAGCTCTTCCTGCTTCTAGTCCTGTCCAGTCTCCATCCGTCTATGGTGGCCTGTGTGAACTGTTACGATGGGAAATAATCATGGTACTCCATGAGTGTTAAGGGGGCGAGGATGGGGACAAGGGGAGAGTTAGCTGAGTTGTACTCAGAATAAAACCCAAGCTCCTTACAGGCCCTACATCATCTGGCCCTGTCTCACCTCTCCAACTTCACCCCATATCAACCCCCCCTTGGCTCTGAGTGCTCCTGCCATACTGGTCTTCTCTGTGTTCCCTGAATACCCCAGACACCCCAACACAGCTCCTATTGTCCCAGTCTTCTGGGACACTGGGTCTGATTCCCTGGGGTTTAGACGTCTTCAGAGAGGCCTTGTCTAACCAGCTGGTCTAAAGTGGCCAATTCTACTGCCGAACTCACACACACACACATTGTATAATTTTCAACACAGAACTTATTGCCGCTCTCTGAAATTGCCCCAGTCATGGTTGATGGGTATTATTGCTTTTTCCCTCTTCATTGGGAGGAAAAGATGAACACAACTCAACAAATCATCTCTTTTGTGAGAGAAGTATCTTAGCTGATTAAAAAGACTTAAAAGAGATGACAAGGCTTTAACCATAAATTTAGATAATTACTTGTCCAGCTTAAGAATAAATACTTCTGTGGTTCCATGCCACAGCTCTTGATTTGTTGAAATTAATTAAATGCTTTGTAGCATAAGAAATTTATGCAGAAGATAGGTTCGTTCCCTGGTAACAGGAAAGGAGGTCTGCGGTAATGGAATGATGCCACAGAATCTACTATCAAAGGCTTTAAAAACTCTTTTCAGGGTCAAACCCTAAACCTTTATGATGGAATCCAAAGGGGCACTGTAACAAACATGGATGCACTTATCATCTCTGAAACAAATGGCTTCAGAGTTCCCTGTTAACTCGGGGAGTCTGTTAGCCTCTAAAGGTCCACAAAGCTCCTGGTTACATCTGAAGTGTGCCAAGTAGCCAAGCTGCCCATAGGCTGTTTGTATTGGTGTTATAAAATAAGCCCTGTTCCTTTCCCACTCACCTTGACCTCTGATGACCACATGCTTCTTTCTTCTTGTACAGCCCATCTGGATTTGGTACCAGTTGCTTGTTACAACTGCTGAGTACCAAAGACTATAGCCTGGTACTTCCAATTCTGGAATTCTTATGGAATCTGCTTTTGACCTATTTCTCACCCACCAAGGTATGACATGATGAAGACTCCTGGCTATACATTGATACTGGGTGTCTGTGTTGAGCCTTGCTGGTCCAGATGAATTATGTAAATCACACATGACTCAAGCTGCGTTGGACAGTATGTGCGTGGTTATGTACACTGGCCTTGGAGTCAGGCGGACCTGGGCTGGGATCCTGGTTCTGTTGCTTACTGTCTGTGTCATCTCGGGGAAATCACTGAAACATTCTTATCTCCGGTGTCACTACCTCTTGGGATAATAAGGAAACTTACCTTAGTGGGCTCTTGGGAAGATTAAATGAAATAATGTCAGTAGAGCCCTTAGTTTATTTGCTGCCATTGAGCAAATGCCAGGAAGTGGCAGCTTCCAAGCTTTGTTGTTGTTGCTCTTTGTTCTGGGGATAAAGAGAAAGGCCCCTGTGTTCTTTTGCCCTATGCAGACTATGTGGTCGGGTTATAGACAAGGTTACAGATGTGGGTGAGCCGCAGGACGGAAGGGTTATTCCTATCCAAGAGCAAGTCCTGCTCTCCTGCATAACGCAGATGATCAGACTTCGTGAGATTCAAAGGTTATTTCATGACCGAATAGCTGCAAAAATCATATCAACAGGCAATGCTTCTAAAATGCCAATTTTCTTAAGATTAAATTATTGCAAAACAGTCATCCCTTATCTGAATGTCCGTAGAAAACAACAGTTATTTATCTTACTCTCTGTAGATAGCTTCTAGCTCCTGGGCTTCTCCATACCCATATTCAGTACCATAGACTTAATATGAAGTGCCATTCACCTGGTACCAACCCTACACGGAAGTCACTAAATCCTCACCTGATGGGCCTGCTGTAAGAGCTCCATTCTCTCCTGAAGAATCTGACAGTCATACTCTCTGCTCTTCCTCAGCATCTGCCGCCGTAGCTTCTCTACTGCAGTTCTCAGCTCCTCCTGCTGTTTCTCACTCAACAGTTCACCAAATTTGATGACAGTTTCTTGCTGCAGAGCATTGTACAAAGTAGCTTCTAGTTCCTGGATTCTCTGGCAAATAAAAGTAGAAAAGTCTAACTTTGGAACTTTTAAGTTATAACTTATAAGTGTGGTGTGAGTGTATGTACATGTGTGTATGGGAAGGAATATATTATTTTAGTCTTCCAGGATCATAGCAATAAAATAAATGTCATAGCTTATCCAGACTAACTGCCCTTTTGGTAATCCCCTTTATAAGATTCCGTAAGAGTCATTCAGCCGGTACATTAACTTCTTGGATGATGAGAAATTTGTTGTTTTTCTTGGACAACTTTCATTTTTAGAAAGTTCCTACTTTGTTATAATAATCGTACATCCCTCTATTCTCAAATGTAGCAGAAAATAAGTTTGTTTTCCATTTGACAGCCCTTCAGATATTCAAAGACATCTATTCTGGGAGCCATACTTTCAGAGAGAAATAGTGAAAAACGGTCAAAGGTAGAAAGAAATAGTTGAAATTAGAGCTAAATTTCATTCACAAAATGCCACCTCTCTTCCACGTGACACACCTCTGTGCCTAAAGATGGCTTAACAATCTCCATATTTTTCTTAAATTAAAAATTAGGAAATTTGATCTAAAAATGGCCTAGAGTCTCTGGAATTGGTCTGTTTTTTAATTACAACTTCCCTCTTTTTTAGATGAAGAGTCTACTTTTCTTTATAACTGAGTGTTTTGTTTTAAAACATGCTTCAGACACAGTTGCCAAAATCTACAATCTTGTCCCCTGTGGCTTTGACAGAGGTAAGTGGACATGCCCTGGTGAGGCATGTTTTCCTAGGTCTTGTCCTGGATTATGCAGATCTCATCTTTTTGAAGTTAAAGATTCTTGTCTGAATGAGCAGACAAGATGGGACACAGAAACACACAGCTTCATCTTTTCAAGTACCAGAGAGGAGGCAAGGATAAAGGGTAGGGAGGGACGGGAAGAAGCATTTCCCTCTTTATTCTCTAATGACTAACTCTTTCTCCCTTTTCCCCGTCAAGTAATGCTCAGAAGCTCTTCTTCATTTTCGAGGTGGAAATACCAATTCATCTTTGTTAGAAGCAGAAACTAAGAGCTTCACTCTTTTCCCCAAAAACAACACAAGCTGCTTCCAGGAAAGAAAGCATTATAAAAACCTCTACAAGCAACTCCTTGAAAGGTTCCTCTTTTAAGTTTGCTCTTTTTCTCTTGAGTCATTGTTGTGAATTAATGGGGGGGGCGTGGGGGAAGTTCATATGGAGAGAAGAAATGCAAGCTATACTCCAACAGCAGGAGTTACTTGTGATGACTTTTGTACGGGGAAGTGGACCAAGTGTGCCCCTCAGTCAGCACGATGCTCTGTGGGAGAGAAAAGGGCGCAGCCCAGTTACTGACACAGCCTGGCCCGTGGTGGCTGGGTGACAGCAGTTAAAGCCACAATGTTGGCAGACAGATCTAAACACCACCCACTTCCCAATGTGGGCGGCGTTCTTTCCCTCTCGAAGCCTTCGCGCCCTTGTGTGTAATACAGGAATAACGACATCACCTATCCCTCACGGGGCTCTTGTGAGAAGTAAGTGAATTGAAAATGTATGTCACAAACGCTAGAGGCTTTATTTCTCTATCACTCAGCTGGGCTCCCAACTGGATTTAATCCAGTTGCTTTTTAATCTCCACTGCGACGCAGTTGGGTTTCATTAAAATGTTATATAATGACATGCATTCCATTAAAAAAAATTAAAAGTACAATGAAATATTCATTAAATATTATAAGAATATTGCAACAGCAAAAAGCCAGAGCTATGTTTTCTAAAATAAGACATGGAAACCAGTGAATAAATCAGTCATTGCAATGGTGTGGTCTACTGGAGCACATGCAGGGTGAATCAAACAGGGCGCTTTCCCCCCACAGCACACAATGGAAAGGTTCTGGGTGCCTTGAGTGCCTGGGCCACCTACCATATAGGCTTGGTCAAGAGCTTGTTTTCTGTAGTCTAGCTCTTCTTCCAGGTAGCCTTTGATTTTGCAGAACTGTTCCTATGAAAAAAGGGCCATGGTGATGAATAGAGTCAGCTTAGTTAACCAGAAAGTGATAGATAATCAATCGTACTGATCGATGTTTTCTCTCATTCTGGTACAAGACAAATCGCCAGTATTTGTTGGGTCATCGATTTTGTCCGTTAGGGAAATAGTTCAACTTCCATCGGCTTACCTAGAGAATGTGAAAATCAATGGAAAGAAGCATAAAAGACATAATGAACCGTCCACACAGCAAGCGCTAAAGGGTTGGCGTGCCAATGCAAGAGCATGTGATCAAGGATAGGTTTTGACAAGATAAACGTTAGCTAAAAAGTACGTCTGTGCAAATATATTACGATATTGTATTTCTGTAAGAATGTTATGAAAGGTAGTACAGCAGAGTTGCATAATAAAAATCTCATCCGAAGTCATGTGTGTAGGATTAGCAAACACAAAGATAGACGAGAAATTAGGACGAGGAGGCAATTCCACCCACAACCACAGTGCAACTTAAGGAGTCTCTGCTCCTGCTGCATAGCCAGTGTGGGCTGGAGACTGAACTCTGATGTGCCCTTGCTGCCCTCAGCTGCTGTGCACATTTTGCCATTAGCATTTAAGAACATATCTTTGGAGGTCAGATAGCCCAAGACCAGTCAATTATTTCTTTGTGTGTATAACTGTCTTCAGTCCCTAACTGCCTGCATGAGGAACTTCACTGGTGACTTTCCTGGTGACCTCTGAGCTTCTGTGCCTAGAACAACGCCTGGGACAGGTTGACTGCATAACTCATATTTGTGCAGTTAAAGAGTTTTCAAAGGTATTTTCAATATAAACAGTTCTTGTTACATGCTTTGAGTTTAGAAACTAGCCTCTTCATCAAATTTAAACCCTATGTAAAATATAAGCAAATGATCGACAACTTGTTGCATGCTACATAAATGCAAGCTGTTCTTATTATAAGATTCCCTAATCTGATAAGAATCACTACTTAATTTTTAGTAGTAACAACATTAGTAACAGTATAGTTATAAAATTCTATTATGTGTTGCTGTGAGTTAATAATGGCCAATACCTAGGCTTGGAGATTTTTTTAAAAATTACTTATGGTGAAATACATACAATGTAAAGTTTACAATTCTTTTTAAATTTTTTTGTTTTATTTATTTTATTTTCAGAGAGGCGAAGGGAAGGAGAAAGAAAGGGAGAGAAACATCTCACACTCCCCCATCTGGGGACCTGGCTCACAACCCAGCTGTGTGTCCTGACCAGGAATTGAACCAGCGACCTTTTGCTTCACAGGCTGATGCTCAATTCACTAAAGCCACACCAGACAGGATGAGATTTATCATCTTAACCATTTTTAAGTGTGCAGCTCAGTAGTGCTGAGTGCGTTCACAGCCCGTCTCCTGGGCTCCTTCCGTCTGGCAGAACTCTGTATCCATTAACCAACTCCCCATCTCCTGTTCCTCTGAGCCCCTGACAACTTGACTTTCTGGCTCTATGAGTTTGACTGCTATAGACGCCTCATGTAAGTGAAATCATAAAGTATGTGTCTTTTGTGACTGGCTTATTTCACTTGGCATAATGTCCTCCAAGTGCATCCATGTCATAGCACGTGTCAGAATTCCCTTCCCTTTTAAAGGACCATTCGTATTCTGTTGTATGTATAACCACAGTTGCTTATCCATGCATCCATTGATAGATAAGCGTGGACTGCTTCCACGTTTAAGCGACTGAGAATAAAGTTGCTTTGAACATCGGTGTGCAAATGTCTCTTCGGGACCCTGCTTTCAATTGTTTTGTATATGTACCCAAAGGTAATATTGCTGGATCACATGGGAATTCTATTTGGCACTTTTTTGGGCAATGGGAAGGCTCCAGGCTTTCATCGCTGCCAAATAGAACCGGTAGGAGACAGTCATTTTCCACTCACCTTGTCAATTTTCCCTCAGTTTTATAATGCCTCCTCTCTGTACGTACCATGTCACTTTCCAGTTCCATCATTTTCTGGTGCAGGGCGGCCTCTGCTCCTTCGATTTGCTGGATCCACTAAACAAGACAAAAGTGTGGACATGATGTGGTGTATACCGTGCTCTCTACTGAGGGGCTCAGTCGCTTTCCCTTGTATCACAGGTAACAGACCAAGAGCTGAAGTGAAAACTTGGTGCATTTCATCTCTTAGTTCAGAAACAAGACTACAGTTTTTCTTTCTTTCATTCATTCATTCATTCATTCATTCATTCATTCAACAAAAGCACTCATTGATGTCTTCCATGTGTCAGGCCATATGCTAGTTCTGATGGTAACCATCACATTTTTGTACAACAAAACATTTTTGCCCTCATGGGAGGACACCATGAAAAGGCTTTCTCGGGAAGTGACAACTAATACTGGAATCTGAAGAATGAGTCTGAGGTGATTAGGCAAAAAGGAAGGGCAAGTTCAGTGCACCAGAGAGGATGTCCAATGCTCCATGGTTGCAGGGAGCATGACGAAAGAAAGTGAGACTAGGGAATTAGCAATTTTTCAGTATATAAAAAAAGACAGCTAAGTGTTGAAGAAGAAGAATTTTTGTTGAGGAGAGACACTTTAAATCACATAAAAAGAACTTAGAAATTTTCCTCAACACTTGAAATATATCATTCTGTTATGTGGTATCAATGTTAGTTAGCATTGATCAATACCCTGAATAAATTTAGACTTTGAATATTATGGTACGAGCCCACCACATATAAGACTTAAGGGAACAAAACATTATAATATGTCTCTACTAAGTTAAACATCAGTTTATCCCTTCAGGAGGTAATAGGGCATAATAATGAAGTGTGTGGGTTCAGGGGCAGACTGCTTTGGCTCCAAATCCCAATTCTAGCTTTTCATGGTTTTTGGCCTTGGAAGGTTACCTGATTTCTCTAAGCCTCAACTTCCTTATCTGTTAAAATGGAATTAATAATAATGGAAGACTAAAAGATGCATTTCATGTCATCAGGGAGAGCGCATCCCAGATACCATTTCACATGTAAATTCTTCAACATGCATCCCTAATAGAGAAGGCATTTTTCCTTTTAAAGCATAATCATAGACCATTTCCACATCTTGCAAAATTAGCACTAATTCCCTGTGCTTTCTGCCACCTGGTCCATACATATTAAAGTGTCCCCAGCTGTCAGCAAACAACATGGTTTGCTTGAATTGGGGTGCCAAAAAAAGATCATCTCACTATTTCTTAAGTACCTTTCCACTTTATAGCAGTTCTTCCCTCTTCCTCTGCCCCCTTTTTTTTTCTTAATGTCATTGTTTTATTTAAGTTGCCTGGCTCATTTGACCTGTAGAACTCCCTCAGCTCAGACTGGAGTAAGCTGATTGCTTGCCTATGGTTTCACCTAATTTACAGCAAGTTTTATATGCATTCAGGAATTAAGGAGGCATCCAAAGGGACTTGCACAGTTCTCACTTTATCCAACCACATACACATGACTTTCAACTACGTGCCAATTCTCAAGGCTCCCCGAGCACATACAGCCAGTTATCGGGCTTCCCCCTGGCCCTTCCCTCTTCTCTCACTCTTCCTGCCACTGACCAGGATTGGACACAAGGGGGAAGAGCACCCGGCTGCTCTTCTGACAGTCCCCAGGTTGGCCTTTCTGAATGAGACTGCAGGGAGCCGCCACCAAGTCACAGAACCAGTTGGGAACAATCTGTAAGTACATACCCAAGGAAGAGCTTACAAAAAGAGCCAAGCTCCAGTTTACTGCCTCTCAACTGTTAAAAAGAAAACCACAGGTCCGACTGGCATCATTTGTGCTGAAGCCCATGATATCAAACGTAAACTTAATATCTGACGTAACTGCAGTTTCGACCTTCACCAGAAATGTAATGTTTATCAATCAGAATGGAATTCTCTGGTCACCACCAACGAGGTAATCAGTCCATGGGCCCTTCTCCATTCCCCACTGGAAGAAGAGGCGACCTGTATGATAAAAATTTTGCTGTTTCCTGTCTCCCCCATTTCGAAAAGGTATCCTGGTCTAAACGATAATCATTTATTTTCTTTAGTTAATAGCTCCTTTGCCTCATCCTTCTTCCTGTAAAAACATTCCATTTTGTACAGCCCCTAAGAGCACACTCCTAGTTACTAGTCAGGATGCTGCCCAATTCATGAATCGCTAACTAAAGCCAATTAGATTTTCAAGTTTACTTGGTTGAATTTTGTTCTAACAACAAAATCCTTCTTTACCGGTTTCCCAGTAGGGGTTGCTTGAATAATGTAATTTAGAAGGTTTTCCATTTTTTAAGAATGACATGTTTAAGAGACTTTAAAGCAAAAATTATCCATCCATCCCAAATCAGTGTGTGGACTTTCTGGGTGTGTTCTCATTCTATCTGGGTTGTGCCACCCTGAAAGATAAAATATTCATTAGGTATTCGAGAAGGCAAAGCCATGTGCAAAGAGAATGGCCTTTAACCGTGCCCTGCGCCTCAGGTGCTAAGCCAGACACGGGGATGATTTGAGTGTCACTACAATGTATTACCTTCTCCGCCAGGGACAGCACGGTGCTGGCCTGGATAATGGCCACTTGTTCTTCGTTTCTCAAATTCTGTGAAAAAGATAGAAAATAAGCCAAAGATACTTATTTACATTATCAGAAAATACTGCCTAAGCACCTGCTGCAGACACAACGCCCGGAACCTTAACAAATAAATGTTCTATTTAGTAATCATTCTTAACAAAGAGTTCATTCAAAGCCTGTACAAGGCATATTGCAAGTTTTTTACGTCGCTTTAAAAGTGACTTGGTTTTATGTTTCGTGGTAAGTATACTTCATTAACAGTCATGTTATAAGAAAAGCACAAGCCAAAATAAAAGAGTGATCTCTGCATAGCAGTTTGATATGATGTAATTGATACTGTTCTCGCCCTTGAGAATTTTTTTAAGGGGAAAAAGTGGTGTGACTCCTCAACCTACCTAAATCATTCATCTAACAGCTCAGTGAATGGTCCTCCCACTGAATTACTGTGCCTTGACCCTGCCTGGAAGGTGGTTTTAGAAAGAAAAGGGATTATAGCTTCCTAGTCCATTTTTAGGGGGGCTGCCACCAACCCTGCTATTTAGCACCATTTGCAACTGCATGACTGATTAATTTCATGCTGGATGCCTCCAAGCAACAGTTAGAAGGCAATTAGCTTTAATCACTGCAGATGTATGTGGTCGGCATTCAAATCGAAGAGCTTCTCATGGAAATCATTTTATCATCTACGTTCCGAGACTCTTCCCGCCCCTTAGCCAGGTTGTTTGATAAACTGTTGATTCACTCCGGGGACATACATCCTTCAGTGAACGTGACCCCCCACCTGCTGTTATTCTACACATGATACATTGGCGAGTACTTCTTGCCTCTCTCTTCTGGCAAATTTCTATCTTTCCTGCAGTTATTTAATTCATACTTACCCCATTATCACCCAAGATATCAAGCTGCTTTATGAGATCAGGGATGTTCACATCCTGCAAAATCAAGGTGATAAACTCAAGTCAAAGACAAATGTGGCTTACCATTCTTCCAGGGCCTCAGCCCTAATTTGGAGAAAACATTTCAGTGCCTGTAATTCCTTGGGTTGTTTTCAATGTTTCCACTCTGCTCCTGATAAGCTGTGTGAAGTCTGGGAAACTAATGAACAGCTCATTCTCAATTCTGCCGATTGCAAGATGGAGATAATAAGTACCTCCTTCATAGGCCAACCTTGAGGATAATGAGATCATGTACAAAGGAGTCTACAGTGTAGTAAAGGCTTGAATTAGCTTATTAACTTTTTTCTTGCAGTTGTCAAAATTTTTTTCAATTATGGCAGATTTCAGGTATAAAGAAAAGCAATAGGTAATAAATAGAAATAATGAGCCAATTTCATTCTAACCGACAAAATTCTGACCTGGTAGAGAATGGAAAACTATAACGCAGTTCCATTTTTCGGTATTGAGCATTCATTTCATCTTTTGGAAAGAGCTGATTTTTACTATAGTCCTTGCATCAGTTTAAAAGCAGGTTAACTCCATTTGAAAGAGTTCCCTTGGACACAAATTACCTCCATTGGATTAGGTTGTTTATGATTTATCTAAAGAAAAAAAGCACCTAAGGAAAAAATGAAGTAAAGTGCTTTTCATTTGATTAGAGTTAAATAAAAGAAATGGCTTTGCTTTACAAATGTTCCTGCAGCCCAGGGGGGCCAGAGGTTTAAACACCATGAAAGTGGTTTAAGACGAAAGTCGAGGAAGCACAATTTTACTACCTAATCCGCGCCCCCATCCCCCAACGTTTTATCTCATTAGTATCACTGTCTCCTTTCACTTATGTTCAAATGCAATACAGCAGATCCCACCACAGAGAAAGTCTAGCTCAACCTCAGGTGTGGAGAGAAGACAAATAACCAGAGCAGGTATATTTGGCAGCTCAGAGAGCGAGTGCGAAGGGCCGTGCAGAAGGTAAAGGAGAGGCCAGGAATAGCGGGAATTTCCTGCTCTACCTCTGGAATAATATGCACCACGTGATTTCATTACACTGAAGGACAACATTGATTCCAGGAGATGGAGTTGCCTCCATTCAACCTTAATACATATTTATAATGTATTCCAATATCACTAAGGATAGAATTATGCTTAGTCTAACTGAGCACTATATTACAAACTTTCAAAAGAGCAATCTCCCCTAAATTAAACAACCCTAAAGAGAGGGTGGACTAGGTGACTTCAAGGTCTCTTTTAATGCTGAAATCCCAAGATTATGAATTCCACAGCACTTACAACAAATACCATCACAGAGGGACTCAGCAAATACATTTTTATCTGGCACACCTGAAATATGTTTACTGAAGTACTGAATTCATTTAATATTTCCTCTAGGTAACTAAGGGTAATTATCTTAATATTTTGATTTCACATCATTGTTTATGTCACTCGGTTCTAGATAATCATGGTTTCTTGTGTTCTGTGCTGTTGTCACTCACACATCTGTCACCCATTTATTTCACATCCTACTGATTTGCAAATGGATGTGACTATTTTCAATTCCTGTGCAGCTTGTATCAAAATAACTTCCAGTAACCAAAAACCAAAACAGTCATGATCAACCTCCCTTTCCCCAATGCCCAGTTTTTCTACTTTCTACAAACAGAAAACACGAAGTATTAACCTACCTTGACACCTTCTTTCATACAGTAGATCTGTAGAGCGCTCACACCATCTGAGAATGGGTGGATTTGCAGATTAAATGGAGGGGACCGTCTTTCTCTTTCCTTGAAATACAAGGAAGAATGTCAGGGAAATTTAAAAAAAAGGAACAACGGATTAAACACTAAACCAGTGGTCTGTTATTTCAGCAGTTTATCAAGATGACATCTGGTAAAACACACACACAAACCAAAAAACCCTCAAGATGTTCATGCTTAAATTTAATGGAAAGACCTAATTAGTTAACAAAGGTATGGAAGACAATTTACAGACAGTGTCACCCAATCTTACAGACTTTTTGACCAGTGAATGTGGGAAATGGAGTTCCAGTTTAAGCTATAGGGATGTTTAGTTCAGGTTTCACCAAGAGTGATCTTTTGACCGTGAAGTTTCATGGCAGCTAATAGACTTCTGCATAGTCAATCCACTCAAGCTTTCTGAGTAGGATGCATGGGTTATCAAAGACAACTCTTCTTCACTGAAGCATACCAACTGCTAACTCTAGCCAGACCTAACTGGAAAGAAACTCAAGAAGAAACTGCTGGCAAAATAAGAGACATCAAATGGGAATTTTTATTATCTTTTCCATTTCAACATATATTCACCCAGATACTAAGCCAGATTCTGCACGATACAATCAAAATCTGATTTGATTGATATGTGTTACTTAAAAAACAAAAACCAAACCAAACCAAAAAAACCTTTGAAACATGGTCTACTTAACCAAATATTTCCCAAAACAAGTTACCTTGCTCCTTAGCCTTTGGCATAAATGCATTATGGACTAAAAAATGTTGAGTGACAAATTCAGTGTCTCATGATAAAAGAGTTTTTTGTCTATAGCACATTTTGAAATATAATTCTTAAGGTGACAACTTTTTTCGAGTCAGAATTCAATAAAGGATGGAAATGATTATTTAAAAGCAATGAATTACCAATGAAATTTGAAATCTCTTATTTAAATGATTTAAAAAGTATTCATGAGTCTTGTTCACAAAGGCAGTAACAGTGTTGAAAAATATGGGGTCTCAGCAGACAATCCTGAGTTGAATCAGTGATTACCACCCACTTAATCACAGGACTCGGGCAGGGGGTTCAACTGCAGTTGCCTCTTACATAAAACCTCGACCGTGGCTGTGAGGACCAGTGAGAGTCTGCGGCTGAAATGTGTAATTCAACCTCACACAACAGACATGCTCAGTAAACGTTAACTGTTATGATTACTTATTTTCATCATTTCCTTACTTCTAGCTCTAGGTTTCGGAACTCCAGCAGCTCGTTCTGGTCTCTGGCATCCTGCAGTTCCTGTTGCAACCGGTGATTTTCTGCCTCCTGTTTTTCTATCTAATAAAGTAAATCCTCAAGTTAGGTGAACATTGCCAGTACAACTATGCAAAGCAAGCATGGATAGCATTCATTCACTCAGTGAACAAATCATCTGGAGCACGAAAAAAAAATCCCAAGTAGATGTGAATAAGGTTAAGTCTTTGTTGGCTTTCCTTCTAGTCATCCTTCAGTTGGGTTTTTTCGGGTCATGGAGGAAAATGCCGGAGGACACACACCTCCATTCATTGAGAGAAAGTCTAGAGACCCTGTGAAGAGTGAATCTGAGGGTAATTAGTATGCCCTTGCTGTGTGGCAGGGACAGTGTCTTAGAACTAGATTTAATGTTTAGATCGCTTCTTTCTGGAGTTACAAATTGGTAGAAAAAATAATTTTTAGAAAACATCTCTAACAAATAAAAATAAAAAATAAAAAACATCTCTGATCACATACAAACTTTGTGAATTCCCTCTTAAACTCCCTCTTCAAAGTTCTTCTCAACTTTCCCCCACGGTGCTTGTTGACCATTGGTCTGGTGCTGGCGTTTAGCCTTGGATGGAGTTTACCACCCGTGTACAAACGTGCCTCCCCTGATAGACAGTGCCCCTGTCTGTCCACAGGATCAACAAAGTTCCGTGACCTACAAAGGGTTTGGGGCTGCCTTTGATGTTAGCTAGGTGAGTGGGCCTTAGGCAGAGTAACTATCTGAAATCTTAAAGTTAGAAATAAACAGGAAAAAAAAAACGGGCTTTTTAGCATAGGATGAATTTTACTTGCCCAAGTATACACACATGAAGTAGCCTGTTTCCCTTTATTGCTATTTTGGTTGTTTTTTTTTTTGACTCTTAAAAATCTGAGTTCAAAATTCTGCTTTTAGCCTAAAGAAATCAAGACCAAGTGAAATCAGACAGAAGACATAATGGAAATGATTTTTTTTTTGATGATAAAGAGATGTAGTAACACATTTTACTTGGGCATCTCTGAGACTACTAAAATTCTCTTTCTCTCATAGCCTCGTAATATACAAACACCACAGGAAAATAAAGATGGGGAAATAGTAAGATACATGTGACATTAATTGGTCAACTCAAGTTCTTGACACTAGATTTTTGTGGTCCAGTGATTTTGAAAGTTTTCAGAAGTTGACTTAGATCATAAAAAGAGATTCTACTTCCTTGGCATCTTGGATTGGGGTCAGAGATGGGATATTTGGGGAAATTTTTGGTTCTGGTGGTCAGTGCTGGCAATTAGATCATTTGTTCACAGGATGTAATTCGCCATCCAGAGCTGATGTCTAATGCAGTTTCTTTACAGGGGCCCTTAACCTCTCTGGGAGTAGAGTTCTCAGTCCTGGAACAGCCACCTGCTTTGTGTACATCAGCTCTGCCTCCCGTCATGCAGAAAGTGAGAGAGGATGGGCTCACTCTGCCAGACCCGAGGGGAGTATTTTCTTTCTCTTCTCATACTTATAATGGTGTTATCATTTTCATGACTTGTCAAAGCTAGTAAATACTGGTAGAAATTATTCTAAGATAATTTCTGCATAATTTTGGGTAGACATACAGAATTATTTTCCTTATTCCAATGGGCTTTCAAATCCTATTTTGTGAAGAATAATATAAGATTATTTTGTGATTTTTAATTAGATTCCTGGAAGGTAAATACCAAAGGAAAAGCCTTCTTTGAACTTAAAATAATCTCTGTTATATTCCACTGCCCCAACTCAAAAACCTATGTTCAGATACCCAAAATGATACACCCATTGGGACTAAACCATGCTTTTGCATCTTGACTTGCAGGACAAAATCCTAAATGTACAGTTTTGTGCTCTGGAGGTATCTTTTAAAAAGTTCTCTTATTAAAAAAAAAAATATATATATATATATATATACACACATGGTCAAGTTTAGCAAAAAGATTAAAGTGAGAACACAATCTGTGATAGGTTGCAGCATGGCCTCGGAGTCATAATCTGGCACCCCCTTGCACAAAATAACAAGTCCTATTTGTAGCGTGTTTTTGTAGATGGACAACCATATAGGATGCGTGCATGTGTGGGTATATATATATATGTATGTATGTACAGTATATATACAGTATATATATATATGGTAAACACATCAATAGGTTTCGGGGATCACATCCTTCCGAGTCGGCGCAATGCCTAGCACAGAGCCATGCACACGTGCCACTCCACGGATGGCGATGGCGGTGACGGGGATGCAGTTGAGCACGCAGCAGGGGAGAGTGCAGCGCCGAAAAGCCTCCCCTTCCCCTAGCCCCTGTGCCACTCCTGAGAGGACCCCCTGCTGCTCCTGGATCTCTTATCATTCTCTCCTCTGCCCCACTAGGGTGTTGCGCCCCACATACCTTTTCTAAAAGCTCCTGGTTTCTCTTAATGAAAAGTTGTTTATCTTCTACCCAGTGTGAGTCCTGTTTGACAAAGAATATCGCGCAGTCAGCATTTCAGAGTGGCACGGGAGAGCCTGCGTTGTCAGACCACTTTGCCAGAGCTGTCGTCTTTCACCCGGTTTTGTTGGCCTGCCGACGACTGGTACCTGACACCCACCCCTGCCAGCTCCGTGTTCAGAGGCACTGGGGCCAAAAGTTGCCAGGAAAATTGAACCCCCTTTTCATTGTCACTCACTCCCTCTACCTCTTTTCCGTCTGAATAATCCAGGACCAGCCTTTTGGGGACTCAGAAGTGACCACACAGGCAAAAAGTGACAAGGGTCAGAATGCACACAGGCTAGATACATATGGATGGAAAACATTAAAATGCAGAACCGTAAAGTAAAATGCAGCATAGAGGCAGAGAATGTAGCTGGAGGGGGGGGGGGGTCTTGGTCTTAGCAGTTTGTGAGCGCTCGAGCCTCTTTGTTCAGGGCTCCTCTTCCTCTGGCACTCTCTCTCTCTTTTGCCCAACCTCATTCGCTGTTGTAGCTGGGTTCACGCTCTGGCCAGAAAAACACCAGGGACAGAAACATAGAGCTGAACATTCTGACACCACTTGAAAAAGGTCACTGTGGAGAGCCAAGCCGTGTCCTGGGTGCGGCCCATGCACGGGGTGATCTAGAGAAAGGTCAGGTCGAATGGCCAGCAACCAAATGCCTACCTGCCCTTTCTGAGCCAGAGTCGCTTCCAGATCTTCAATTTTGGCTTTATACCTTAGCACCTCTGCTTGGAGCTGTTCTTGGGCCTAGTGAAATCAAAATTCCAGAACTCAGTAAGAAAAATAGTCACTCAAATTGTGGCTTCCCGATTGGAGCTCAACAAGACAAAACAAGGGAAAAAAATATGGATAACCAAAGAATCTCTTCAAAATATTTCTATGATCGAAATTCTTGCTTAAAACTTTCCGTGGCTCCCTTTGGATTCAGTGCTATTGGATTAAAACTCAAATTCTTTAGCCTGGGGTTTGAGGTTCCCCATTCTCTGTCTAATCTATCCCCACTACTCATGAACACCACGAAGGCTGCCCCTCACCGGCTGGTGATTGCCTTGCTTCTTTATGCTTTGTCACTCCTTACTTCTCTCTTGTTGAACGCGTTCCCCTGCCAAAAAGCCTTCTCCTGTTTTGCTCCTCCAAAATCTTCCCTTTCTTTCAGAGCCAACTCTGTGCCCTATATCGAAATCCAAATCTACGCGTGGATGTACGTGTATGTGCATGCATCTGTCAAGTGTTGTGTGTGGGTGTACCCATAGTTCTGAACGTTGATCTTGCATGGAGCAAGCCTACTTCATTTAGCCTAGTAATTTGTTCTTAGATTCTCGTGTACTCTCTGTATATGATCCTATTTTCTGCAAAAAATTAGGTGGCTTTTTTTGTTTGTTTGTTTTCTGCCCATACATATATTTTTCTCTACTCTTCTGATCTGGATAGGTTCTACAAAGGTGAATAAAGCCAGCAGTGGTAGGTATCCTTTCTTTATTTCTTATTGCTTTGGACTGTTAAATATTATATTTTACCTTTATCAGCTTAAAAAAATTCCAAGCTTAATTTGCCGGAAGTTATTTTAACTTTGAGTGGGTGCTGAGCACACTCTATTCTTTCTTGTATCAGAATAATTTTATCTTTTGTTTTCATCGACACTATTCCATCTATATTATCTTTCTTCATTTCCTTTTTTAAGAGATTTTATTTATTTATTTTTAGAGAGAGAGGAAGGTAGGAAGAAAGAGAGGGAGAGAAACATCAATGTGTGGTTGCTCCTCGTGCGCTCCACTGCGGACCTGGCCTGCAACCCAGGCACGTGCCCAGACTGGGAATCGAACTGGCAATTCTTTGGTTCACAGGCCGGCACTCAATCCATGAGCCACATCAACCAGGGCTCTCTTTTCATTTCTACTTCTTTAAATCTACTCTGTTGCTCTTTGTCTCACATTGGATTCATTTCAGACTATTTTGCTTGGAATGGTAAAGTTTTGTTTTATTTTTCATTTTGTTTTGTTTTACTTTCATGGCCAGAGATCGTGCTAAACCTTTATTTACATGAGAAAGTGAGGAGAAAGGAAAAACTGGTTTCTACAACATCACCCTCCTCACCACAAGGCATATGTTATCATTGTAACTGACAACCCTATGTTGGGAGGAATGTTTAATAAATGCTGACACTGAAAACTGTAGCTATTATAGTTTGGGGCCTAAGGATGAAGGTGCCCACACAGATCCCTTTCTAGTGACTGCTTCCGTATGTGTTCCAAATCACAGTGTTCTCTTTAAGCACGTTCACTCACATATGTGTGTGTGTATGTATGTATGTATGTATGTATGCTACCGTTTAAAAATATGTAATTACAATATCTACTCTTTCCCAATACACAACTAACAGTAGGCCCGACAATATCCTCAGCGCACTACAGCCCCTCTGGACAAGACCACCGGTGGTCACTCTCCTTCGTGCCCCTTGTTAATTAATCTCGGGGTAGTTACGGTAGCACGGTGGTTATGACCCTGAACTCGGAAAGGCTAGTTTCGTATCCTAGCTATAATCTAAGCTACATATTCTGATTTTAAGCAAATTAAGCTTCATTTAATTCTTACTAATTCCACTTCTGTAAAGAGAAGATAATAGCATCTAATGAACAGGGATGCTTAAAGATTACATGAGATAGGAGTAAGTAAAGTCGTCAGCACAATGCCTAGAACACAGCAAGCACTAAATAAATGTTAAATATTAGTATTGTGTGTGTGTGTGTTTTGAAATAGGCTTATGAGAGGCCGCTGTAAAAAACAGAAGAAACATTTGACCCAGTAAGATTTGAGTTGGAATATCAGTTTAACCATTTTGCTTTGAACGGTACCCTGCTACCCTGTGTGATCTTGGGCAATTTAATTAACCTCTCTAAGCCTCAAATTCCTTTTTTAGAAAATACCTGCCTTAGAGAGCTGTCACAAGGATTAAATGAGATTTTGACTATAAAAATTCTCGGTAAGCTGACAGGGTAATGCAGTGCACTTATGAATAACTAAGGACAGAAACTGGCTAATCACTGCTTTTGAAAGATAAAAGTTTTTTTTTTTCCAAGCAAGAAACTAAACAAAAATGGATTATCAACATTCAATACTGTCTGGCTTTGAAAATGTTAAGTTTTCAAATAGCAAGATACTCAACTACCTAAAAGGGACAAACGCATCGATCCACGCTGGTTCTAATGTCTCCAGAACCAAGGTTTGTTGACATAAAAAATACAACAGTTTAAGAGCTGCAGAGGAGAGAAGGGTACATGAAAAGCTACTCTATTGATATTTTTATGTCTAAGATTCTTTTATGCTGCGACCACTGCATTAAAAAAGCCAATTCCAAGCACCGTCCGCAGATGCACACTGACCTTGGCCTCTCTCTCAGCATCGATGATGCCTCCAGTCTGCTCCTGCAGGAGGGCGTAAGCTCTTTGGAGGGCCTGGTATTCTTTCGTTAATTGTCGAAATCGTAGCTCGGATTCTTCAGCTGCTAAACTCTTGATGTGGCAAAGCAAACAGTCAAGAAATAATCATGTTAGTGTCAGGTCCTGCGTTCAACGTGAAATATTAACATTTGTCCACTTTTTAAAGAGAAGGAGGAGGTGTGTTTGATTTTGAATTCTGTGGGATGTATCCTTAATTCTAAGTAAAGTACGTGGATGGACAAAAATTTCATCATACTTTAGGGGAGGGGATCTGGGGGTCTGGGTAAAAAAGGGGAAGGGATTGAGAAGTACAGATTGGTAGTCACGGAATAGTCATGGGGATGTAAAGTACAGCACAGGGAATCTGGTCAATAATATAGTAATAACTATGTACAGTGCCAGGTGGGCACTGGAAATATTGGGGGGAACACTTTGTAAATTACATGATATCTAACCACTACGCGGAACACCTAAAACCAACACAAAATAATACTGATACTCTGGTTTCTCCTCAGATCATATACATCTTCTGCGTTTTACAAAATAATATTGAAAGTAAAGTGTAATTGAAAAATGAAATTTAAAAATACTGTTATACTGTCCAGAGGGATACCTCAGAAATACTTAAGTATTTATTTTAACAAAAGAAGCATTTGATTATTACCTATTTGGGCTTGGGGTACAGTCAATTCTGGATCCAAATGAGAATTTATACCCTGTTTACAGATCCAAATTTGAGGAAAGGACATTCAGAGCTGTCGCCTCACTTTCTTTCAATACATTCATATCCAACAATTCTTCCCCAGATAAATTGTGAAAAGACCATAGTTTTACAACCACCAGGAAGCTGTGTGAAAAAATTGCAGATTTGGGGGTTCCACCCCAACGATCCTGAGTCAGGAGCTGTGTGGTCGAGTCTGGGAGTTTTCAACGGAAGTGACCTCCCTAGATGGTTCTGATGAACGTGGTCTGCAGCACACACTGTCTTAGATTATATTTACAAGCTTTTTCTTCTATGCTTGTTCCTTGGTTCACAGGTTCCCTAGCTGAGGAATTTGGGACAGTAACTTTTATCTTGAAAGAAGTCTTCAGCTTACAGAGCTGAACTTTAGAAAAGTTTCTAAAAGGGATACATGACACAGGTGAACTATTTTTTAAGAGGTATCGAAGTCTCAAAGTCAAATGTGGTCTCAAAGTGGGTCACTATTATGAGATCATTTTGTGCTATTCACAGAGGAGATAAGAAGTGGAATGCTGTTTCTCTCCCTTAAAGGAAACGGTTGGTGCCGACATCACAAAAGCCAAGAGAGGTGGGAAGGCTTACTTCATCCAAGTCATCGTCAGGAGTAGCTGGTGTCCGGTCTGTTCTGAACGATGCCATGGATGACGTCTCTGAGTCCATGGAGTCCTCGTCATAGCCGATAAATGGGTCCAAAACAGGCCTCTGATGGAGGACAAGCACACATTTACCAACATGAGTAAAGTGGGAGAAGCTGGCAAACTACCAAAGGGCTGTCAGCTGGCACGCATGCCAGTGAGTACAGATGACCTGGATCCTTTAACAACTGATGAAATACAAATATGGATATGACCATAATGATTCCAATAAATATCTGACCCATATTACTCAATTTCTGATGTTTTCTGGAAAGTTAGTTAATATTGGCTCTCTTTACGGAAACACTGTAGCCTCTTTTACAGTGTTTTTATATCATGATGAGTTCGTGTAATTTACTCCTTCTGGTATTTAGAAATCATCAAGGGACTCTGAAAGTCCTGGCAGCTATGTAAAGAGGATTATCAAATCTTGTATCTTATCATCTAATTCCACATCCAAATCAAATGACGCACCTGATAGAAGTAAAAAATCAAACAATTTACATAATAAAACTTTGTGTTTTATTATTTCATAAGAGGCTATATAGATACTGATGAATTGGGAATATCATTATCAATAATATCATCCAAGTGAATAAAAAATATATTAACCGATTATAGGGTGGGTATCAGAGGCTGCTATTATTCAGTGGGAGACATAAAATCACGTGTCACTTGTACGTTCCTAAAGCGTGACTCTCCAACTGTCAGATAACCCTTCCTACGTCAAATCCCGCGGCTTCTTAACTCAGTGTGTCATATAAAAGCAAAACCTTTCAGGTCAAAGTGCACAGCACAATCACTTCTGGACCTCTGAGAACTGTCACGAGAAGAGATTTTCTTTTATGAAATAAAGCCCATGGTTTGCTGAAGTTCAGGAACACCTGATTTATCATCTTTGCGGGAAGATTTCTTGGCACGCCTCACTTCTCTCGCTGTTTGTGGCAAAAGCCTGCTAGCCCAGTTTCCTCATTACCTTAATTGGCTTGGAACTCCTTCTATGCCTTCTCCTGCGGATGAGCTTTTCCCGGTCCTGGAAAGCAAGAGAAAAAGACCTTCTTGAGCTCCTGCATTGTTCCCTCTAGGTTTTGTTGCTGTTGTTTTCTTTTGTCTTGCACAGACAGGGTTGTTTTCCCCCAGAGACATTACTTATTTCTATTTACAATAAGATTATGTTTTGTAAATTTCAGCACCTCTTGGGTGGGATGCTTGACTATTTTCCCAGTACGAATATTCTCCAGCTCTTCCTGATCGTCTCTGCGGATCTGAGAGCCTCACCACCGGGGCGTGCACTGTGTTTCTAAGCAGAATCCTTCGTTTTATGCTTAAAGATTAAGTCGCTCTGAAAATATTGACTCTTATTGTCCCAAAGCACCATTCTTCAGTTTTCTCAGACCCAAAGTTACCTTAAATTTCAGTGTCGAAAAAAATGTCACTTCACAATAAAGTAACGCCTTAATTCTTTTCATTTAGTCACCTGGAAGGCAGAGAGAGCTACCTTTGTCTTTTCTTCCATCCTTGTTCTCGTGTGCAGCCTCTGAAGATGGGAGCGGTGTCGTGATTGAAATCATCTGGGGCAGTGATTTTCAACCTTTCTCATCTCATGGCACACACAAACTAATTACTAAAATGAATAATTTAGTAATTATTAAATTACTAAATAATTTAGTATTATTTAAAATTGCACACCAGTTTCTGGTGTGCACACCAAAAAAATGTATTCTTTTTCTGATCTGACAAAAAACAGGTATAATTTTGATTCATTTATAGCAAACAGCTATTTGAATCTAAGGGAAAAGAGGTCAGTGCCCTGAATCAATAGTCACTGCATGTTTAAAAATTCCTATGGCACACTGGTTGAAAATCACTGACCCAGTGACTTTTTGGGGTGGAGGGAGGTGCGAGATTACTCATTGGAATTTTCTGGGAAACTCAAAGAATATCTAGAAATAATGATTTCATGATTCACTGTAGTGAATAGAGATATCCTGGAAATCTGGTGTTCATCTACTAAGTACTTCGGGCATTTACTATACAAATTCAAAGGCAGATCAAATAAGAGACATTTATGTGTCTTTGATAGTCTGGTTGACATACCTTAATGTGTCAAAATTCTATAAGAAACCTTTAGCTTAAACTCAGGATACCTAAACCCCAGCAAATTACTGGACTCATGCATCTGTGAGATTTATTTGTTTTAAAGGGTGTGGAGGTAAAGGGAGAGGCTCAGCACTTCAGAAGGCCACGTGTGAAAAATAACCTGGTTCAAGCCAGTGCTGTTAACCTTTTTGATTTCTCACCTTTATATGTAAAAATGTTTTAATCATGCAGATATACTTCAATATATCTGAAACTTTAAAGAAAAGATATGCTTAGAGTACCCTCCTAATAGACTATGTGTATTATAACATGTATTCAACACAGAAAATTTTGAAGGAGTGAACCACACATAATTATAAACAAAAGTTATAATCTTTTCTTCCCTCACTGGTGATATATCACCTTGCTCCCTCTACTCTGGAGACTATCACCTAAATCCCCTATCACCAGCTCCTCAACTTTCTGGGTCTGGGCGTGGTCCAGAAGTGAGAGTGACCAGAGATGCCATTCACAGTATAAAGACAGAGAGGCAAAGGGGAAACCCAAAGGCATGAAAGGTCTTATCCAGATGCAGATGGGAGCGATAACTACTCTACCTGCTTCGCCAGGTACTGAAGTTATGGTCAGAAGAGCTGGGTTGCAATTTCAACTCTGTCATTACTTGGGATATTGCTGGTCATTCAACAGACATGTATTAAACTGCACCTATGTGCTAGATAGGCACCGAATTAGGTGCTTGAAAACCAGACGCATATAGTCCTGTTACTGCAGGTAAAATATTTAATCTCCGAGTCTCAGAGTCTTGATACTGGAAGGCAATTACAAGATACACCCACACGACCTACCTACACACATTACCATGCAGTTGAAAGTTTCATGTGCTTTGCAGCTATTATCTGTGATACCAGACTAGTTAACAAATTAGTTTATTATAATAACCGATGATCAGATTATAATTGAAAAAGAATAAAATAATTTAACGGTACAAAGCATTTTTGGAATGGAGTCTCTTGAACCTGTTTACATATTGAACAGAGGAACTTGGGCCTTTGGGGCTAATCCAAAATTATTAAGTACTTCCAAGTGTGTGTTGAGGTCTTGGCCACTTGTCCTTGGGAATAGCTGACCATTCATGGACTGATCAAGACCTACCCTGGTGAGCTCATCAATAATGTTCTGTTGTTCAATGACCTGAAGTTTTAGAAACTCTGTCTCTTGTTCTTCGTTAGCTTGATCGAGGTCATTCAGAGATTTTAATTTCTTCAAGGGTGGATGGGTTGTTATTTTTTCTCTCTGGATTGGAAGAGAAGAATGTACAGGTGGAGACTTAAAAAACCCCAAACTTTAGTAATTAACACAAAACATTTGTAGAAATTCTATGAGGCTCTCGCTAAATCTGAAAACTGCCCAGCTTCAATACACACACATCCCAAGTAACACTCTCAAGCACAACCCATTTGATCTGCTGTAATAAGCTGAAATCCTTGGGAAAGTCTGGCGATCTCTATAGCTGTACTGAGAGTCTGTTAAGGAGTGCATTAGCACATGACTTACCCACACAAAATACAAAAGATGGCATCTATTCCCAGGCCATCATGAAAGCTCTTAGAAGATGAGGGATACCCACTGCACAGCTCTGCAAAGAGCACCTTAGAGGGATTCTTGGAAGGAGGTGCTGTGGCTGAGAGCTATGTTGAAACCGTGCTTCCCTATCTCAGACCTTTTGGAGAGTGTGCAGATTCCCGGAAGCACTCCTACTATTCTGCAAATTTAGAAACCCCGAAAAACCCAGAGCCAGCAATCTTGAAAGGTTCCTTGCTTACATAAGGGAAAATCCAAGCTTTCATACATAGCACTGTATTAGAAGAAAGTAAAACAAAGCAAAACAAAACAAAACAAAACCCTGAGAAAGTACATGAAGTCAGGTGATTGGTGTAATACAAGAAAGGAAGCTGCAGCTTTGCAGAGTCGGGGACCCCCACCATTTCTGAGTTTTCCTTGGTAATGGCTTTCAGCTTCTCCTCCATGCGCTGCAAAGACAGCATCAGCTCGTCATTTCTCTTGGCGAGGCACTTGTTCCTTTCCAGAAGAGGTTTGCATTGTTTTTCGGTTTCCCGCACGCGTTTTAACTGAGAAGACACACAAGTTACAGTTTCCTCAAGTGGCTTTTCATCAAATTTTTCATAACCCTCCAATAGTTGGTTACCTTAAAGGAGGTGCTGCCGAGAATCTGCTTTTGGGAGTGTTCTGGAAGAGCAAGTGTACTCCTTGCTCCTCTCAAGTCCTCCAGCCCAGCTACTAGGTGCTGCTCAGCCCCAGCCCCACCCTGCTCACACCTCCCCCTGGGCTTTGCCGGCTCGAAGACATAAAGCAGCTCATTGGAATCACACACTCAGTAAGGGACACAACCGGTGCCTGGTTGTCCCTGGAGCTCATTCTTTCCATCAGAAATATTGTCAAGCCTCCTGACTCACACTGAAGCTGTTTATTTTAAAGAGAGTTTTACTGAGGAAAAATAAAACAAACTTCTGCAATTCTATGGATATTTGTGTTTAGGAACAACCAATGCTCACCAAGTCTTGGAGAAGTAAGGTGCCTTGTCACTACCCACAGTTAACTGTGACCGCACTGTGGTCTGCCTGGCTAGTGTAAGGCAGGCAGAGTTTTCAACCTCTGTACTCCCGAGGTCTGGGGCCAGGTTTCTCTTCTGTTCAGTGTATGGTGCGATGTTTAGCAGCATCCTGGGCTCGTGCCCACTAGATGCCAGATATTGCCAAAATCATCTCTAGTTGAAAAACACTGGTCTAAGTTTATAAATGTTGACATAGGAGAATCATTAATAATAGTCCTTCCTTTTACTCTCAAAACTCTCCCATTTGGATGACATATTTTAGGGTCACCCTGTACATAATGAATTTCCATGTTCAAGTTCTCATGATTGCTTCATTCATTTCATGCTAATGGTTCTAAATATGAGTATGCATTGGGGGAGGGGTTACCAGAATAAGGAAAGTGGAGGGATGTGTGAGAAATACCTGAAAAGACTGTTTAAAGTACTCACTCCTGTTTATGAGAATTTACCATTTTGGGAATTGCTGGGGTAGGAGACTTAGTTACCTATGAATATTGTAAAAAGCTCTTGTGATTCTAAAGCAGTATTCTCCAACTCTATCCTAACTGCCATTTGAAAACTCCCGTTTT